>CM064523.1:19315561-19388922 GCA_032716605.1 Paralithodes platypus | reverse complement strand
GGATGGTCTACCCATTTAAATAATATATCACCTCTCTCTCTCTCTCTCTCCAGGCTTTTATTCTACAGGTTGGATTAGATGGCAGATAACGGATTAATATATTAGTAATAACCACCAAGTATTACCAGGTTTAATTTAATTTAAGATCGTTAGACCCCCTCTGACAAATTAAACATGGTACCGGTTGCGCCATAACAAAATCAAGCTTTATAAATTTTCGTTATGAGTGAAAGAGCTTACATTTGTGTTTCTCTGTTACGTTAAATGGTTTGCTGGGGGCGGTGCACTGGCCACAAGAGAACATCATATGATCCTAAACTTATACAGATCGTCAGTCTCCTGTAGCCATAAATATTACATCAGCAAACATTGCAGTAACTTATTGTTCTGGGTGTACGAAGGAGGCAAGTGTCTCCCCCAAAGTTGAAAGAGTGAAAAGGGCAAACTATTATTTGTATGGTTATTATTATTATTGTTTTTTATATTATAATATTTATTTATTTATGTATTTATTTATTTATTTATGTGTTTTTGTTATACATAATTGGAAAGATGAGTGGTGTTAGTGTAATGAAATATATAGGAAGATTAGTTGTTTGTGAGAGCTAGCTGGACTAATGTCTGTGTATGTTTAGACACAAACAGAAACAGCAAGGGAAGCCAGACAGAGACACAGGAGATCCAGCAAGTCCTTATCAAATGACTATTAGGCGTCCCCTGGGTATTGTCGTACTGGATGTTTCTCCTACACTCATTCAATCGCTTACTGTTTTACCTTCATCGGTTAGTTTCCGACCAGTTTTACTGTTGTTTGATGGTATTCTCTGTTCCAAATAGGTAGCCCAGAAATCATAAACCCTAACCTCTGTAACTCAAAAAGGCCTAGAGAAAATGGGCTGTAAATATCCTCACCCATTCCCTAGCTGAACCTTCCCAAATAGTAGAAACAATAGGTCTATTACTCTAGGTAGTAGGGGTAGGCAGCCCCGCCCAGGGAAGTACTACCGCCAAGGTTTCGGGAGACTCAGGGAATAGCCTGAATTCCATTTTCTCTCCCAGGCCTTGGTAGCTGGATACATATCTTTCTGCCTCACACATCAGGGGTATCAGGAAAACCCTCTTTATATAACATACACATCCAACTTCACGACATTGCCCTACATTGCTATCCTCTATCCATAAAACACTAATCTTCCCACTACATATCATACATGTAACACCATACACCTTACCCAATAAACATGGCAGTACAATTGTTAAGAGCAAACCTGGTGGTCCCTCGGATATCCACCCCCGGCAGGGTTGGGTCATTGACACAGGGCCCTCCCGGTCGTCATCATGCGACTGTGTCAAGAGCATTGCAACGTCCCAAAGCTGCTCGTCGTTGCAGCTTTTTCTTTAGCAATATAAGGGGACTTCACTCTAACATCAATTCTGTACACCAATTTCTTCAAGCAGAATCCCCTACTCTCCTTTTTTTGACAGAGACTCAAGTAACATCCACATCTGACACATCTAGATTTAATTTTCCAGGTTATCAACTGCTCCAAAATTTCAGACCTAAAGGAGGTGTATGTTGCTTCGCAAAATCTGAAATTGCCCTGGAGGAGGTTACTAGTTTCAATTGTCCCTATTTTGATTATTCTATATACAAATTAATTTCTGCTGGTAAATTTAAATACATATGTTGCATCTACCGTTCCCCAAATACTCCTCCAGAGCAAAGTCTTTTTGATTCTCTGTCCTCACAACTCAGTGTCCTCAACTTAAATGCTTCTTCTGAAATCATTGTGTTGGGTGATTTTAATGTCCATAATGTTGAATGGCTCACTCATTCAGCCAGGACTGATGATGCTGGTCTTGAATGTGAGCTATTTGCAGACTCATTTAATCTCACTCAACTAGTCAACCAACCCACCCGTGTACCAGATAATCATAATCATAATTCCCACCTACTGGACTTATTTTTAACAACCAATTCAGACAATTATGATGTTACAGTGAGGTCCCCGCTTGGATCTTCTGATCACTGTCTGATACAGGCCACCTGTCTATCACCTACCACACCTTCCCACTCTGAACCTGTTTTGGTGACTAAATGGCATTACGATAGGGCAGACTGGGAGGGTCTTCAAGGTTTCTTTAATGATATTCCCTGGACCTCTTTCTTTTCTAATGATGCACACTCCACCTTGAGCCACATACAAGATTTTGTAAAAATTGGAATGGAAACTTTTATTCCTCATCAAAAGTACAGTAAAGATCTAATTCACCTAAATGGTTTGACCATAATTGTGCTAGAGTAACTGAACAAAAAGCAATAGCCTACAATGCATACACAAGATCAAAAACACATGAAGCCTTTAATTACTTTAGAAACTTCAGAAATCATGCCAAAACTGTATTAAACCTAACTAAATCAAACTTTCTCCACAAGCAGGCAAATAAACTTCTAAATAATCCAAATGATAACAAAATATTTTGGTCTACTCTTAACTCATTTAAATCCAACTTCACTACTGCTTCATCCATTCCACCATTAAAATCTCCGACTGGCAATCTTGTAAGTGACCCACGAGGTAAAGCTAACCTTCTTGCGGATATTTTCTCCACCAACTCAACCTTAGATGAAATAAATCAAGATGTCCCTGTACTTAATTTTAATTCGCCTGAAATTCCCTCACTTAAGATCCACACCAGACATGTCAAAACTATTTTGCAGAATCTCTCGGTAGATAAGGGTCCTGGTCCAGATGAAATTCCTCCAATAGTACTTAACAATTGCTCCTTGGTGCTCGATATTGGCAAAATGTTTCCGTCTGTGTACTCATACCTCATGCTTCCCAGTACCCTGGAAAGAAGCAAACATCCATCCAGTTCCTAAAAAAGGTGCCTCTTCAGATCCATCAAACTACAGACCAATAGCTATAACTTCCACTCTTGGTAAAGTCTTTGAAATTATATTAAATAATCACATAATTAAGCATCTTGAGAATAATAAATTAATCAGTGATAGGCAATATGGTTTTAGACGATGTCGATCAACTGCAGACATGCTTTGCCTTCTTATGCATCAAATCAACCAAGCTACAGACCAACATGGTGAAACACATACAATAGCACTGGATATATCAAAGGCATTTGATAGAGTCTGGCATCAATCCTTATTGTCGAAGATGTCACACTACGGCCTTGCATCATTAGTTCCACTAATTTCTTCTTATCTTCATAACAGAAAAATACGTGTAATGGTAGATGGCCTTTATTCTCAATTTCACTCAATAAATGCTGGTGTTCCCCAGGGATCAGTTTTGGCCCCAATTCTGTTCCTCATTCATATCAATGATCTCATATCTACCACTCATAATCCAATACATTCCTACGCAGATGACTCAACACTCCACAGTTCCTTCACATTTACTAATTCTTTCACCCAACCCGATTTTATAAATTCAAAAATAAACACTGCAATTTCTCTGAACCAGGACCTTTCTAGAATTAATGGATGGGGACAAAAGAATCTAGTTTCCTTTAATGCACAGAAAACCAAGTACATTCAATTTTCTAACCGACAGAATCTCACCGACTCCCATATATTTTTTAATGATGTAAATATTCCCACTTCCCCTAGTATTGACATTCTCGGTGTAACATTAACTACTAACTTGAGCTGGACACATTATGTTAGAAGCATTGCTAAGAATGCCTCTAAAAAAATGGGACTCCTGTACAGAGTTCGAGAATTCTTCACTGACGAGCAGTTGGCCGTGATATGTAAAAGTCATGTGCGTTCTCAGATGGATTACTGTTCACCTCTGTGGGGTGGAAGTGGAGTGGTTGTATTGAGGCAGTTGGACAAAATTCAAAATAAAGCTATTAGATTAATCAATAACCCTGCAATCACACAGGACCTTCCTACATTATCCATACGAAGAAAACGTTGCATCCCTTGCATTATTCTACAGATATTTTCACAGCAATTGTTCCGAGGAACTTGCTTCAATTGTGCCGCCTCTCCACATCTTTCCCCGTAGAACTAGGGCAGCTGAGAGCGTCCATGAATTTACACTTTCTCCTCCACAATGCAGAACTTCTGCTTATCAGAATTCATTTATCCCCACAGCTACTACTCTTTGGAATTCACTTCCCTCGAATTGCTTTCCACAAACTTACAATCTACAAATGTTTAAATCCAGTTGTTACAAACATTTTATGAATGGAGGATGCCTTTAGGCACATGGACCTTTTTGTTTTATCTGTGTTTTTCCTTCCTCCGTTCATCGTCTCCTAAAAAAAAAAAAAAAAGACATGTGAATTATAGAGGTTAATGTTCAAGAGTTTGGGTCTACTTACTTGGAATATGGTATAGCAGGTGTGACATGCTTAATCAATAAACCAATGTGATTATTTGGGGGTTGTGGGCAACTGACTAATGGTGTTCTTCTTAAATTAGTAAGTTTTACCTCAGTTATAATGTTCTACTGTTGTGGTCAATGAACCTTCTCCATAATAATCCTTCCTAAGCTTCATAAACTCGTCTAAATGTAGCTGAAATTATATACAAAGTCACCGGTGCAGTAGTAAGAATTAACGATAAATTGAATGACATGATGATAAGAGAGAGATACTAATTGATTATTTAATGTATTACTGCTTCGGTACTCTGAATATGGCCAAGTAATTTTGGATTTTCAGTACATAGATGAAAAGATTGAATATATATTTTATGATTTCCAAAACTACTTTCGGGACATATTTACAGCCTAATTAACTAACACTACACTAAATGAATTTAATATTGTCATACAAAACAAACTTGTCTTTGTTATTCATTTTAAACCATGAATGAGGCAGACAAAAGGTCACTAGAGATTAACGCAAGAATATTAACATTAACATATCTTTCATCTTATCTCTTACTTCCCTTTGTTTCTCATGTTATCGGATCTGTTCTCATGTATATATTTGTATATTTGTATATGTGTACGAAGGAGACAAAGGGCAAAGTGAAAACATATGTGTTTTGGTGTATTGGAAAGAAGTGTGGTGTGCTTGTTTAGTGTAGTGAAATTTATAGGAGGAGGAGGTGTTTGTGAAAGCTGACTGGATTACTCTATGTGTAGGTGAGATACAAACAGAAACAGTGAGGGAAAACAGGCAAATAAAACAGGAATGTCAGCAACTCCTTATCACATGCTTGGGAGAGGCCTCCCCTGTTCGATTGGTGTCTATACAATCTACTCCAAGGGTATGTTTTCACCCCCCCCCCCCCCCACCCCCCTCCCTTTCACTCACTCTCTCTCTCTCTCAAAGGCATCGACAATATGAACTGTAGTAAGTACTTCACTATCGACCAATCTAATTACACGCGGGGGAAACGGGTGCAAAATTATTGGTAAATCTTTTAACTCACACGAAGCTAAAAACTTCTTCTTCAATCGAGTTGTCAACTTATGGAATGGGCTTCCCCGAGATATTATAGATTGCAGCACCGTTGATTCATTTAAACTTCGCCTAGACAAATATCTCGCATCAAACCCAAGACTGACTGCGTTTGTAAATGAATAACTTTATTTTATCCTCCCCTCAGTTACTAACCCATCTGTCCCCTACTAACTTCCTAATCCTGCCACGGACATTAGTTCCAGGGCAGTAGTTCCCTTTCCAATGTTCCCTTACCCACTCTAAACCACTGTTTGGACACTTGATCCTCAGTGTTTTGGAGGACAAGCAGCCTAGAAGGGTCATGTTACGACCGGCACTACGAAATAAACAAGGGCACTTAATAATGGACTAGATGATAGGCTATATCTGCAACAACGGCCATTTGTTATATATGTTACAACGGTAGGTACGCTAATTCCAAACCCTCGAACTATTACGCCGGTGAACAAAACACTTAAAAACCTCCAGAGTTAATCTACTGGATAACGGGGTATCAATTAACTGGGTTTTAGTGCACTTCTACAAAGGCTTTTCGATGACGGCAAAGCCAACTCACAACAAGAGTACTTACGTTACGAAAATGCTCTTAAGTAATAACAATGCTTGAATAAACTATCATAAGATTTAATAAAGGAATATATGCTTACGTTAACTTTAGTGTGAGTCTGTACTCAACACTAAACTCTTCAATGCTCTATGAAAACACTGGAAGTCTAGTCCTACAACAATCAGATAAGGAATCTGAAAAGGTCTGATGCTCTAAGATGCTCGTTAATATAGAACAGAAATAATGCAGGGGCAGGACACCAAAGCGTGTATCTTAAATACACCAAAAAGTAGGATACATATATAACAAGGGAGTGCAACAACTCTGTGACAGTACTAATAATAGCCACACTAAACAGTACTTCCTTAGCCAATGAAACAGCCAAACTGGGTTGTGCACTATGCATCAACCTAGGCTAAAATAAGGCGTGAATAATTCCTAAAGCATACACAATGAAAGTTAATAAACACAATGCTGTCTTTCTCACTAATAAAGTCTAGCAGTGGCATAAAAGGTATCAGGAAACTAGGCAGAGCGCAAGCATGCTCGTAGCCTACTGTCTCCCCTTGAACAGATTTCCCTTATGTTACGTTAAGTGACTTGGAGGCTCTCTTGGTAAGTCCAGATCTCAAGTATCTGGTCTTACCCTGGCACTCCACAAAGGTCAACAAAATGAGGTAGCAAGCATACAGGTAAGAGTAGGCAAAAGCCCTTCACCTGTATACTGCTACACTCGCATAGGAGTTACAGACTACCTAGCTTCGTCGATGTTGTACAGGCTCTGACTTGCCACATACATAACTCAGACAACGACCAAAGATACCTTCCACTGTCTAGCATTAAATAGTAGGAAAGAACAACTCAATAATTAGAAGCACCCCAATACTATGATACCATTTGACTATGACTCTAATAATCCCTAAAGCTAGTGCAAACATATATGGAGAACTGGTGCTGGTAATACGACTGGCCGACTATGGAAGTCGAATGCAGAACAAGAAGATATAAGTAAATGAATAAAGATGAGAAATATGAAAAAGAAGAAGTTCAGAGAGAGAAATAGTAGTACAGGGGGTTAGATGGGGGGACAGATTGCAAAGGACATGTAGGACCAAGCACGCTGTGCCAAGCTCTGCAGGAGAAATGCGGGCAGGAGCCCCCCAGCACTAACAAAGGCAGCAGCACCCAATCACAGACGACTACGTCATGAGGAGCAGACGTCATATGACGCGTCAGGCCCGCCGGCCAATCACGAGCGTGGGAAACTTCTCCGAGCGAGGGAGGCACACGTACATACACACACACATATTACCACCACGCTGCTCGCTCTCTTTCTCCCTACAACTTCACACAATGCATCTTATATTCTATCAATGATATAAAATACCTCCAAGTGTCACAGACAAGAATAAAGACCACCACTGATCTGTCTGTGACAACATTAACTCTATGAAAGAAAGAACATCGTTCTACGATTATTGTAGCCCATTTCACTGCCCTGGCGAGCGTTAGCGAGTTACGAGTGCATTCTGACAAGCTGGCCAGCGTAACACCCCGCCCAAGATGTGGGACGTTTCAGCCTCAGGTGAACTCCACATCTGACCAGACAGAATTCCCACCAACCCCGCATCACCCAGCTACTCTCCCAAGTTGTGAAAACAAGGCACGATCACAAACATAAAACACTGCATTATAAAAAAAAATCTGCACAACACTTCCCCAAAATAATAGCATCATTATAATTATATCACGCTCAACGAGCAAGCTTCACCAAGCCTAGCCTACTAAGAAAAAAACTCAGAATGTCTTAGATTCTTGCTGTAACATACTGCACTTATATACTATCAAAAAGAAAGAGTTTTTATGTGAGGTTTTTATATGTTTAATAGTGTTTTTGGCGGCATTGCACTACAGGGGCAAGCCTAATTTGTCTCCACTCCACCAATACACCTGTGGTGATCTACACTGGGTCCTCCACCCTGGACAAACAGTCAGCTATCACATTGTCACAACCGGCAATATGGCGAATGTCCAGATTATACTCCTGCAACATTAAAGACCATCTAGTTAGCCTCATATTCCGGTTGTGAAACTGATTCAAAAACTTCAAAGGGTGGTGGTCAGTGTAAATCACCACGACTGGGCCAAAAGCCGGAACATACACCTCATAGTGCCTGAGCGCCAGCAAAATAGCCAGAAGCTCCTTCTCTACTACTGAATAGTTCTTTTGGGGCTGAGTTGAACTTTTTGAAAAGAAGCTTACTGGTGTTCCACACCTTCTGTATCTGTCTGCAACAAGACGGCAACAGCCCCTACGCCGCTAGCATCTGTCTCGAGCTGAAAAGGTCTTGAGAAGTCGGGGGCCCTGAGTATGGGGTGAGTGCACAACAGATGCTTCACCAGTGAGAAAGCCTTCTCACACTCAGGTGCCCACCCAAACTTTTTTGTCTTTGCAAGTAAGTCCGTCAGAGGAGCCAACACCGAGGAGTATCCGCGGATGAATCTGTGGTAATACCCAATCATGCCCAAGAACCTCATGATCTGTCTTTTGGTGGTCGGCCTGGGGAACTGGTTAATAGCCTGTATCTTGGTAAGGGGGGGGGGGGGGGGGGGGGCACACCTGGCCTAAACCTACCGCAAACCCCAGATACTGCACAGTTGCCCGAACAAAATCACACTTGCCCAGATTGACCACCAAATGAGCCTCACTCAGCTTCCTGAACAGTGCCCCGATGTGCTCGCAATGGCTCTCAAAGTCATCGTCGTAAATTATCACATCATCTAGATAAACGATGCAGTTAGGGGTCTCCGCCACTAACTCGTTCATCAGGCATTGGAAAGTTGCAGGTGCATTCTTCATCCCATATGGCATCACGTTGCAACGGTAAGTATTCCCATCCACCACAAACCCGCACACCTGCTTCGCCCGCTCAAACAACGGCACCTGCCAGTAACCCTTGACAAGATCCACCTTGGTGAGGTAACGTGCACACCCGATCTTGTCAACACTGTCATCTACGCGGGGAAGAGGGTAGGCATTGGTGGGAGTTAAGCCGTTCAACCGCCTAAAGTCAATGCAAAACCTGACCTTGCCGTCTGGTTTAGGCTGCAGAGTGACGGGAGATGTCCACCTAACCGCCCCTTTTTCTATCAGCCCCCTCTCCAACATGTAGCCTAACTCCGCTCGGAGAGCCGGAAGTTTAATGGGAGGTACACGATAAGGCACCGATTTAAAGGGGGGGTGGTCTCCAGCGCCCACATCATGCACCGCATGAGTTGTGAGGCCTGGGTGCTCGGCAAACACAGAGGGATATGAACAGAACAGGTGCTGGATCGCTGCACGCTGTTGCTCAGGCAGGTGCTCTAGCGCTTCAACAGCCACCTGGTTCGTGTTCCCCGCCCACTGATCCGCCGAGACATGACAATCCCAACTCTCCTCCACCTGTGCCTCACTGCCCCCCTCTCCTTCTCCACCTTGGCCGCTGCAGACCAACACAGGGACAGTAGGCTGCTCAGGTGGGCGCCTCACGAACTCTTTTAACAGGTTCACATGACAGAGCGGATTTTTCTTCCGCCTATCCGGAGTAGCCAAAAGGTAATCTTGGTCAGACAACTTCCGCACGACCTTGTAAGGACCGACAAACTTGGCCGACAGGGGATTGCCTACTAAGGGCAATAAGACCAAAACCTCCTGTCCAACCACAAACTCCCGGAGCTTTGCTTTAATGTTGTAACGATCCTTCATCAAGGCCTGATTATCTACCAAATTTCTCCCTGCCAACTCCAGGCTTTTCAGCATCCTGTCTCTACTCTCGAGGAAATACTTAATTAGAGAACATGGCTGCACAGTCCCTTCCCAGATCTCTCTAACCATGCTCAGAGGACCTCTAACCTGATGCCCAAAAACTAGCTCGTTGGGGCTAAACCCAAGGCTCTCCCCAGGTACCTCTCTTGCCGCAAACAAAACGTACGGTAGCCCCAGGTCACAATCCTTGCCGTTCTCCAAACAGTAGCACCGCAACATGCTTTTCAAAGTGGAATGCAATCTTTCCAACACCCCTCGACTCTCTGGGTGATAAGCTGAAGAGACAACCGTACTGATACCATGCTGCTGCATGGTCTGTTTGAAGAGTGTGAACGTGAAATTCGACACTTGGTCCGACTGAATTTCCTGCGGGTACCCGTACCTCGTGCATTACAACAGCAAATTTCGCACAACAGTTTTAGACTTGCCATTTCTCATAGGGTATACATCAGGGTAGCGAGTAGAGACATCCATGAGGGTTAGCAAAAACCTGTTACCTGCACTAGTGGGAGGCAGAGGGCCTACCATGTCGATGATAACCTTGCTGAAGGGCGGACCAATAGCAGGCACTGGGTGCAACGGAGCCTTAGGTATGCTCTGATTGGGCTTTCCCACCCTCTGGCAGGTACCACACATCGCCACCCAGTCCGAAACTTGGGCTTTAATACCTGGCCACCAGAACAACCTAGATAACGAAGCCAACGTTTTTCTCACACCCAAGTGACCTGCCAATGGAACATCGTGCACCAACCGCAACAGGCTATCACGACACTTCTCAGGGACCACCAACTGGTCAACCACTCTTGCCCCACCATCCCAACTACGTCTGGGATCCAAAAAACGGCGGTACAGGATTCCCCCAACATGAAAAAATCTCCCGACTTTGCATCCCCGTCCTCGTCGAGTTCAATAGCCCCGTTCCCACAACTCTCAAGCCCAGGATCTTCTGCTTGCAACCGACATATATCCGAGGGTGCCAACCTATCTAAGTGCTCCTGAAGCAACTTGTGGCCACCCCCAATACTAGGCTGCTCAAGCCTTGCCTGCTTCGCCTGGGAACGTTTCTGTCGCGGAGTGCTATTACGCCCTACCATGTCACTAGGGGGACAGGTTCTGGGGCCACTCCGGACCTCATAATGGGTGCAAGTACCTTGTCACCAAGGAGTGTCGCTGGATCCAAACACTCAACCCGACCAGCCTTGACTTTCTCCTTCCGACCCTTCCTCCGCTGGTCTAAAACTTGGGTACTAGGCTGTGACACCTGAGTGGACTGACACCTGGTGACAGCACAAGCCATCTGCGGCATCTGACACCTCTCAAGCCACTCTTGCCCCTCCCTACTCATGTCGGCCGCCCTCTCTGCAACGACTAAGGGTGGAACCTCGGAAGTGGGCACCGCAAAGTCGTTGCCGAGAAGGAGGTCGACCCCCTCAACTGGCAATTTCTCCACCACACCCACATCCAACTCCCGTGTCACACCGTCCACCTCAAGCTCCACTCTGACCAGCGGGTAAGATCGCGTAGCATTGATGCCTTGAACCACCACAACCCGAGCCGCGTTAATAAGCTTGCCAGTGAAATTCTTAACAAGTGTCTGGGAAGCGCCCGTATCACACAACAACTCAAGCCTATGCTTCACACCAGCCCACCTCACAGTGCCGTGCCCCCTATGACCACAAAAAACATCACAGACGGCTGACGAGCCCTCCTGCTGCTTCTGCACCGGCGATGACTTCGCAACCGACGGTTTACCCCGGGCAAACGCGGAAGACCTCAAAGACACGCCAATGTTGCTCACTAGTGACACCACTGCTGTAGGCGGTGCGCTTGGACATGAGCGCGCAATATGCCCCTTCTTATGACACTTGAAACATTCCACTTCACTCTTGGACTTCCCATGAGGTGGGTAAGGGCCCTGGCCTTTCTTTAATGGGAAGGGTTTCGACTTGGGATCATAATTGGCAACAGTACTCTTGAATGGATAATTATTTGTGTCATTAATTCGGGGGGGGGGGTGGAGTGGTACGCCCCTTGTTACCTGCCTCAGCTCTCTGTGCAGACCCGCACCCGCGAATCAATGACAACCTGAGGTCAGCCAGCTCAGCCGCCTCTTGTAGAGTTTTTGGTCGCTTTTCTTTCAGGTTAAGAGTCAAGTCACTGCCAGTACATTTTAAAAATTGTTCCAGCAACACTAGTTGTTTTACTGAATCAAAAGTAGTTGCTTTCTCCGACCACAACCAATTTTCAAATGCATATGACAGGTCTCTAGCGTGTTCCTGGAAAGTACTCCCCTTTCTTTTGGGAACCGCCCTAAACTTCAGCCTATAGGTCTCTGGCTGTAGCTCATACGCCCTCAGGACAGCCTCTTTCAACATCTCGTAATTCACACAGGAATCTAGGGGCAAAGCATCGTACGCCTTGAGTGCTTTTCCCGTCAATCGTGAAGAAACAAGGGCTGCCCACTTCTCCTCGGGCCACTGGTGCTCCTGGCACTCTTTCTCGAACCGGAGAAAAAATTCTGTAACTCCTAACTCATCAAATACTGGAACCAACTTAAGTAGATGCGACAGGGACTGGTCATGGGCTCGACCCCCCTGGGCGACCCGGTTCCTCGTCACCTCTACACAAGTTTTCTCTAGGTCAATACCGGCACAATACCTTTCAGGCTCAAACTTGAGCTCAGCCTCTCTCTGCTTGAACTCAGCCTCATGCTCATGCTTTCGCTGCTCGAGCTCAAGCTCAGCCTGTTGCTCCTGCTGCTGCTTAAGTTTGGCGAGCTCGAGCTGAAACAACATCTCGGAAGACAAACCGTGAGGAGGGGGTGCTACTATTGGGGACCCACCCCGTGAATCACCTAGAGACATACCCAACCGCCAGCGGGCATCGGCCTGCGGGAACGTACCTGGCTCCGGAGCCCGAGGGGGCGCCATGATAGGAGTCGAGTGGAATGGGGGCTGGGCCGAAGGTGCCCCAGCTCCCGCTCCACCCGAAGCTCCATGCACCCCACCGAGCACACAGGTAACCAGCTCACCTCTCGACAAACCGCTAGTACCGGGAAACCCTAAGACCGTGGCTACACACTGCAGTCCGTACCGGTCTAGCCCCGACACGCGATCCACTGACGCAGGCTCCTCCAAAAAAATCCGAGCATCCTCCTCATTGTTCACCACCCGAACGCTGTTTAACAACTCCACCTTCTCCACCTCCTCGCCTGCCTCTCGCACTGTGCCCTCACTATGCTCAGACCCGTCCAGTGACATGATGGAGTCAACAAAAAAAACTCTCGGTCAAGACAAAAGTAGCCAAACTTTCGCGTAGCTTTATTCACCAAAATATATTCGAAGATGTTCTTGAGTGCAATACTAGGTCACCAATAACTCCAACAAGTTCTATATATCCTCAAAACAATGTCTACTGCCAACAATGCGAGAAATAAATTCAACCCCAAATGGCAATAAGATTTCTCCCAAAAAAAAATGCAATATTCAGTTCACTATATACTGGTCTAAGGTCGCCATTTGTTACGACCGGCACTACGAAATAAACAAGGGCACTTAATAATGGACTAGATGATAGGCTATATCTGCAACAACGGCCATTTGTTATATCTATTACAACGGTACGCAAATTCCAAACCCTCGAACTATTACGCCGGTGAACAAAACACTTAAAACCCTCCAGAGTTAATCTACTGGATAACGGGGTATCAATTAACTGGGTTTTAGTGCACTTCTACAAAGGCTTTCCGATGACGGCAAAGCCAACTCACAACAGTAGTACTTACGTTACGAAAATGCTCTTAAGTAATAACAATGCTTGAATAAAACTATCATAAGATTTAATAAAGGAATATATGCTTACGTTACTTTAGTGTGAGTCTGTACTCAACACTAAACTCTACAATGCTCTATGAAAACACTGGAAGTCTAGTCCTACAACAATCAGATAAGGAATCTGAAAAGGTCTGATGCTCTAAGATGCTTGTTAATATAGAACAGAAATAATGCAGGGGCAGGACACCAAAGCGTGTATCTTAAAACACCTTACGAGCGGCCTATGCGGTTTATTTATGTGTACCGCACAGCGGGGTGTTTTTAGCCAAAATAGGGCTGTTTACGTGATCATTTTCATGCCTAAATAAGACCCAGAACGTAAAACAAGTACCTATCCCTGAAAGGGCATAAACAGAGCTTTCGAATGACACCATAACGATCCTTGTATGATGGATAGTTTTCTTGCAATAACCGTGCAACGCGAGTGCAAAAAGCAGGTAATTCGGTACTTTCGGTACATAATTGAGTATGTAGCGAGTGAGAGAGGGAGGAGGGAGCTGAGATTTGTGTCAGTAGGTTCGCCGCGGTGGGCTGGTGCAGTCATACGCTCGCTAGCCCCCTGCCACCACTTGTCTCTCTCTCTCAGCCACATTACGTGCTGAAATTGCCACTCGAGTTATGTCGAGCGCCGCCACATAGTCCAGCTTTATTTAACTCGACTTATGTTGCTCGCCGCTAATTAAGGGTTAAATATACCAATAAGTAGGATACATATATATAACAAGGGAGTGCAACAACTCTGTGACAGTACTAATAATAGCCACTCAAAACAGTACTTTCCTTAGCCAACGAAACAGCCAAACTGGGTTGTGCCCTATGCATCAACCTAGGCTAAAATAAGGCGTGAATAATTCCTAAAGCATACACAATGAAAGTTAATAAACACAATGCTGTCTTTCTCACTAATAAAGTCTAGCAGTGGCATAAAAGGTATCAGGAAACTAGGCAGAGCGCAAGCATGCTTGTAGCCTACTGTCTCCCCTTGAACAGATTTC
This sequence comes from Paralithodes platypus, assembly GCA_032716605.1. Lineage (NCBI taxonomy): Eukaryota > Metazoa > Arthropoda > Malacostraca > Decapoda > Lithodidae > Paralithodes > Paralithodes platypus. The sequence goes on along the minus strand of CM064523.1, from coordinate 19,374,297 downwards.
CCTTATGTTACGTTTAAGTGACTTGGAGGCTCTCTTGGTAAGTCCCAGATCTCAAGTATTTGGTCTTACCCTGGCGCTCCACAAAGGTCAAACAAAATGAGGTAGCAAGCATACAGGTAAGCGTAGGCAAAAAGCCTTTCACCTGTATACTGCTACATTCGCATAGGAGTTACAAGGCTACCTAGCTTCGTCGATGTTGTACAGGCTCTGACTTGCCACATACATAACTCAGACAACGACCAAAGATACCTTCCACTGTCTAGCATTAAATAGTAGGAAAGAACAACTCAATAATTAGAAGCACCCCAATACTATGATACCATTTGACTATGACTCTAATAATCCCTAAAGCTAGTGCAAACATATATGGAGAACTGGTGCTGGTAATACGACTGGCCGACTATGGAAGTCGTATGCAGAACCAGAAGGGATAAGTAAATGAATAAAGATGAGAAGTATGAAAAAGAAGAAGTTCAGAGAGAGAAATAGTAGTACAGGGGGTTAGATGGGGGGACAGATTGCAAAAGACATGTAGGACCAAGCACGCTGTGCCAAGCTCTGCAGGAGAAACGCGGGCAGGAGCCCCCCAGCACTAACAAAGGCAGCAGCACCCAATCACAGACGACTACGTCATGAGGAGCAGACGTCATATGATGTGTCAGGCCCGCCGGCCAATCACGAGCGTGGGAAACTCCTCCGAGCGAGGGAGGCACACGTACATACACACGCACATATTACCACCACGCTGCTCGCTCTCTTTCTCCCTACAACTTCACACAATGCATCTTATATTCTATCAATAATATAAAATACCTCCAAGTGTCACAGACAAGAATAAAGACCACCACTGATCTGTCTGTGACAACATGAACTCTATGAAAGAAAGAACATCGTTCTACGATTATTGTAGCCCATTTCACTGCCCTGGCGAGCGCTAGCGAGTTACGAGTGCATTCTGGCAAGCTGGCCAGCGTAACAGTCACTAGACCTGTTGTTGCTGGATTTCCTTTGTACTCCTTTGTACTCTCTCTCATACATACACACTCGCACACTTATGTTTTTGTCCTTCAACATCTCACTTATCTCTTTCGTGTTTTAATCTCTGTTGTCTTATTCTTTGGTTCTCTCATTCTTTCCACTTTTGACAAATTAACTCATGTTGCTCTCATGTTCCTTCATTTGTGTACACGTCTTCTCAAGCGTAATTTTCTTTTGTCTAGTTAATTATTATTTATATTATCTTTGACTAATTCATAATTTAAGTATCTTTTGTATTTAATCCAGTATCCTATTACATTGTACGAAGACTCAGCATGTTACTCTATCCTCCCGCTCCGCCAGGGCGCCTCTTCTCTGGTCTTGGTAAAAGTGAATCATAAATGTTCCCCTCCGCATTCGGATGCATGTCGCAAGCGGTCATTAATTAAAGGGACGTTATTTTTTTTTTTTTTTTTTTTTTATTTTACCAGTATATATATTTATTTTTGTGTCCTCGTTAGACCTCTGCCAAGCTTAAATAGAAAATCCCGAAGACCCCCTCGTCTATATATATTTGTACGAAAAATGTACCGGCCGAAGGCCAATTCATCCAAAATTACAGGTTCGCCATCGCTCGCCCTGAAAATATCGACCTTTATACTGTATGGCACATAAGGTATAAATATTGACCTTTATACTGTATGGCACATAAGGTATAAATATTGACCTTTATACTGTATGGCACATAAGGTATAAATATTGACCTTTATACTGTATGGCACATAAGGTATAAATATTGACCTTTATACTGTATGGCACATAAGGTATAAATATTGACCTTTATACTGTATGGCACATAAGGTATAAATATTGACCTTTATACTGTATGGCACATAAGGCATAAATATTGACAAGGAAATAAGCGAAAGTCTTAACATTTGACCACTAATGGTGCTAAACATGAAGGAGAAGGGGTAAAACAAAAAAAGAAACAGAAAAACACATAAAACTACTTTGCCTTAAGATGGGTGGACCAGGGAAGGCAATTAGGCATCTGGGCGTGTATAACGACATCATTGGCCCCGTGGCTTCTCCAGGTCACCAGAGTACCGTCCTCTGTTCTTAAGGGGACGTTAGGTTATATATACTTTAGGTTTGGTTTTTATTATTATCGGTGCATAATTATATGTGTGTGTTTTCGCTGGGTAGGGTGATTTTTCGTTCTATTTTATTTTAGACATGGTTTATTTTTTAGTTTCCTCGCTAAGCTTCTATTAAACTATAAAAAATTACCCAAAAGACCCCCCTTCGAGATAAATTTGTACATTTTTCCGTAGCAAAATGTCACAGCCAAAGGCCGTTTCTACCTAAATTACAGGTTCACTATAGCTCGCTAGGAAAAAAACGGCACCTAGATGGGACGAAAGGTCTTTAAATCGCCAAACTACTGGACAAACGAGAACAATAACAAAGCGAAGAACACTATTTCAAATGAGAAAAATAGTCACTCGAATATACGCTAATTAATCCTTTTATTTCTATGTACACGAATTACATTTATTCATAGGTACATTTATATTTTGAACTTACTTTAGTTTTACGAGCATTATCATAGTCAGGAAATAAAATTAATTAATTATATTGTTTCTTAGCCACTCGACTCTGTTATAATTCACCCTTTATTGGCCATGTACGGTATGTCTAATTATATGCACAGATCAAAGTTATTTATACTATATTTGTTCACCAACCAACAATGTGGCACTCCAAGGACTCGAACCTTGGATACTCACATCGAAATTCCGAGCATTTATTCATTACGCTATCAAGACAGTGTATACCATTTCATATCTTCCGTAACCCCTTCTGTATCGGCGACGTATTATTATTTTGATTCTAGCTATATTTAGACGATGTAGAGCAGTTTGAGAAGGATCAATGACAGTAAAAAGGGTTACGTGAAATAGTTTGAAGTCTGTTAACTGCTGGAGGCCCTTATAAAAATGAATAAAATCGTCTAATACTAGCCAGAATAAAGTCTAAAAGGCGTTGCCAGTACAGAAGGGGTTAAATAGTGCAATGTATGGTATTATTCAAACTATAATTAACATGTACTTCTAAAAGCACGTATGAACTTGTTTCACGTTTTTAATATTTAGTTTAAAGTCCATGGAGTAGGCCATATAAAATATACATGGATGAGGAAATGTAGTTTAGTAATATTACATTAAGTGGGAAAGTTCTTAAGTGCAGTAAAAGCTTCATTAACAAATTAACACTGTATAATGTGTGTGTGCATAACAAAACACACTAACACAATAAAGACTGTTACATATTACCTATAAACATATTAATGCATTAACAAAAGTTCCTTTATGCACGATAAAATACATATGTGATCAATAACATTATTATATGAACAACTTTAACAATTTTATTTATTTAGGACCCACGTTTTGGAATCCAATACCAAATTCATCCAAAACATGTGATACTATACTGTATTTCAAATCCATGTTAAACATGCATCTTATTGTAATTGATAAAATGTCTCAGTATTCTAATGTTGAGCTTGTTAAGTGGAAGTATTATTTATTGTTATCCCCTTTCTCCTTCATGTTTAGCCCCATTAGTTTTCAAATTTTAATACTTTCGTCCATTTCATTGTCAATATGAACACTTACGGTGTGGGTATATTTCCGCTATATTAGGGCTCATTCAGCCACTCCTGAATGATTGAGCAAGTGTCTGAATGAAGTTAAATGTATTCAGCCAAAAACTAGAAGAAAATAACCTCAAAACGACACCAGAACGAGCTTCGTAGATTGTGGGGTTCATCTGCAGCGCCACCATAGACATCAGCAAATATTTGCTAATACTGAGCGAATGTCGCTAATGTCGGGCTACGTTTGCCTTCGGCGGCGCTGCATATGTCTAGCGAGACATGGCTGATATCCCTCAGTGCCGCGACCGCCTGGCTGGAGAGCGGACGGGGGCCTGCCACGCTCTCGTTCACGCACACTAATTTCCCCAGGCTTTAACCTGGGAACGGCGAGAGGGAGGTAATGAACTAGCTCCCCATGGGCGAGCATATGGGCTCCATTCAGGCCTATAATCGTCATTTTACGATAAATATGGTTATTACCTATTCATATGAGCCTATTTTACCTTCACTATGAAGATAGTAACCTGTAACAACAATCAAACCAGTGAAAATATCATTGTTCTGGTCAAAATCGCGAATATAGATGAACCAGCCCATTCATGAATTTTGGAGAAAATTGAGGCAACCCCTCCCTCCACGAGGCCTCAAGCCACACTGAGCCTACTCATACACACACTCGCTTGTGTAACACACCTGCTAGGCACGTGAGCACATCCCCCACACAGTTTGCTAATGTTAGCACAAAAATATACCAACAAATTAGGGGATAACAGGGAAAATAGGTGATAATTGAAGGGGGAGGGGAAAGGGAGGAAGGAGGGGATGTGGAGAAGTGATATGAGGTATAGGGAAAAAAAAAAAAAAATTGTTTAGTGCTGTTTAAAGGGTATTTTTAGGCCTCCCTCTTAAGAGCTTTGCCGCCGTCCCCCAGTAAAACCTCTTAAGAGCTTTGCCGCCGTTTACGGGTTAAGAGCCTGTAAATTGCTATAAATTTCCATGGACAGTACCCACAGCCAATGGGTTAAGATCTTTTGTGCCATGTAGGTGTCATTGGGATGGTGTTTCCTTAAGCTTGATAGAAGTCTAGGGAGCATACTAAAGCAAATATAAATACCGGTTATAACAAAAAATTATTTATAGATTTATACATATATATTAACGTACCCTTATAATACTTCAACTTTTCCTATTGAAAAACTTAATATTTTTTCTTATGCCTGATGTGTAATTGTTTTTATTAGAACAATATAATATATCATATGACCTTATTAAAATGTTTAATATATAGGTTTGTAAGAGAGATTTGGTTGAAGAAACCAGGCCATATCTTATTTTTGTTTTACTCTTTTACGTATTTTATAACTTTGGCATGTTATTGTCGTTGATGATACCTGTGTACCAACGGTGAATAAAGAGACAGAGAAAGCCCCTGTGTTTGACATCTGTAGGATAATATATACACCCCCTTGAATTGAGCAGCAGCCAGCATTGTGCTATTGAGCCTCTCTCTCTCTCTCTCTCTCTCTCTCTCTCTCTCTCTCTCTCTCTCTCTCTCTCTCTCTCTCTCTCTCTCTCTCTCTCTCTCGTGTCAAGTAAAAAACAGATTACAAACACATACAATACAATCAATGAGTCTCTTTATTGGATATAAATGCAAATACGCTAAGAAGTACTGCGATGATATGTCAAAAAGTATTATAAGCTGAGTCTGAGCACCTTAAAGCTACACAAATAGGTTTTTGTTATAATGATATCAAATTATATTTATAACAAATATTTGTGTAGCTTTAAACAAGTGCTCAAGTTCCGCTTAACATTTTTGTTTGACAGATCATCGCATTACTTCACAAAGTATTTGCATTAATCAAATACATAATTATAAGCTCAAATTTATCTATTTTATATTTATACATAATAAATGTCAAATTGCTTGAACATTAAATGCATTATACATAATATATGCGGGTCTTAATTCTATATGAAAATAATAAAGTTAATTTGAAGAAGTTTCGCAAAAAGAACTCCTAGGGGGCTGCCCATCGCCACACCGTCTATCTGCTTGTACATGTTGCCCCGGGGGCAAAGGAAGGGGGGCCTCCTTGGTACATAGCTCCAGTAGTGTTTTCAGGGCCTTCTCCGGGATGTCCAGTGTAGGTGTATCAGGGCAATGATAAATTCGACGTAGAATCATGTCAATGGTCCTATCCACTGGCACGTTGGTGAACAGGCTTTCTACGTCGAGAGAGGCGATAGTGTGGTTGTTGTTACGGGGGGCGTCTCGTAAAATTTCCAAGAAATCGTGGGCTGAGTTAAGGTTGAATTGGCTTATAGGCAGATAGACGGTGTGGCGATGGGCAGCCCCCTAGGAGTTTTTTTTTGCGAACTTTTTCATGAGTACCATCGAGGAAGAGCTCCTAGCTGCCCAACGACCAGCCGTCTACTGTAGATACGTGGATGACATCTTCGTGCAAATCAAGGACCTCCACGAACTACAGGAACTCCAGCGTCGCTTCATGACCTCCTCCGGACTTAACTTCACCTTTGAAAAATCTAACAATGGACAACTCCCCTTCCTCGACATCCTCGTAGCTCTGAACGACCATGGGTTCAAAACCACCGTCTACATTAAACCGTCTACATTAAACCTACTAACACAGGACAATGCCTCAACGGCGATAGTGAATGCCCCCGCCGTTATCTTCTATCCTCCATCTCCGCCTATGTTAGGAGAGCCCTCACGCACTGCTCTACCTGGGCCGACACCCACCAGGAACTAGAAAGACTATCCCAAGTTTTAGTAAATAACGGATACTCCAACTCCGACATCTCCAGCACCATCAACCACCATCTTGAAAAATGGTACACCCAAAGCCCTCCCAACATTGACCCCCCCAATGAAATTAAGATCTTCTACCGCAATTACATGTCCTCTGAACACAAAAATGACGAGGCCGTCTTAAAAGAAATAATCTCCAAGCATGTCCACCCAACCAACCCGGAAAACAAAATCAAATTAATAATTTATTACAAATCCCCCAAGACCTCCCACCTCGTTCTCCGCAACAAACCAGCCTCCACCAAGATAAAGAGCCCGATGACCGACGATCACGTCATTTACCAACATACCTGTACTTATGAGGACTGTGGACCTCATTCCTATATTGGTATGACGCAGACTCGTCTTTCACGTCGGTTAACTCTTCACCTTCAGGCTGGAGCCATCAAAGACCACTATCTCACCCCTAACCACCCTCACCTCACACGCAACGAGTTAGAGAAACACACCACCATACTCGATAAAGAAAGTGACCCAAGGAGATTACCTATACTCGAAGCTTTATATATCCAAGCCTTACATCCCAACATCACAACCAAACTCTGGACCTTCAGATCCTTCCTTCTGCCAAAAGGCACTACCCTACAGGACCTAACACCCCTCCTCGCCCCCCGGTGCCCTTGACGCAGCCCCCCGCGCTACCTCCTTCAGCTTCGTCTTCTGCAGGCGCCACACAACTTAGGCCACGCCCCTCGACACGCAGCCAATCAGCTTTGACCCCACCTACTGACCACTATCCCGCATCCAGTGCGCATGCGTGAAGCGGTTAACCCCTTTCTCTCTCCTAATTTACGCTTCCACCAATAGCAGACTTTTGGCCCCCTTTTGCCGCCTCCTCTGATCCTCCACCCTCTATATATACCCTTCCTGTTTACCTTTTATATCATTCCTTCCTTACTTGATAATGCTGGTTGTCCAGTGAAACGCGTCGTATATCCTGTATCATCATGTACATTTATGTAACCCTGTACCACCATGAATTTTGCTCATCTCCTTCATCTACTTCCTGCCATCCAGCGAAAACTCATCAGAGACCCGGAAACTTTGAATAATAAAATTTCCAACGCAGAAATTGCCATTTCTTTCAACCTCGTATGTATTAAAGAATATATATATATATATATATATACAGTATATGCTTAAATACTCCCAGCAGGGATAGAACCTCCGACGTTCAGAACGAGTGTCCAAGCTTTAAATCCATTACACCAAGACATGATATAGTAATCTTAACCTTTTTCCTTCTCCTTAATATATATATATATATATATATATAGGAAAAGGTTAAGATGAATTATCACGCCGTGGTGTGGACAGTCGTTCTGAATGTCGCATGCTCGATCCCGGCTGGGAGTACTTAAACATTTATTAGCTCGCATGTATTTTTTGAGATATACTTGATATATGTCTTAATAGCGTGATGCATAGTGCACGGAATTTCGGTGTGAGTATCCTGGGTTTGAGTCCTCTCAGTGCCACATGTATTTGATGATTTTATTAATTGAGTTTAGATGTGAAGTTGGTTGGTGTAAAAAACATAATAATATATAATATATACCGTATATATATATATATATATATCAATGTGGAGTTTGTATTAGACTAGAGAGATTGCTGATATTACAGCAGGGTGTGGAATTGGAGTGGTTGTGAATTTATGTGATAGCATATATCTATTTGTGGTGTCTGTTGTTTTGTTGACGCACTAGCTAGCGGTGCCCTTAATTTGGTTCCTGCTCATGGTAAAAGCATGTTTGCATGGCTTATTGTTGATTCAATCCCCATCGCTTTCATTAGGCTATGTCTCTTCTCTTTCTCTTGTAGGGTCATTTTTGTTTTCTTGTACTCATTGTAGCTCCATCACCATTATTGCTTTAACAAAAAAATAAAATAAAATAAAAATACAAATAAGTAAATATATTCTATCTATCTATCTGTTGCCTGACGCCGTGATCCCCGAAGTGGCGGACACGAATGAACCGCCCCCATGCAACTCTGTCCCCAGTCAGTCGACACCCCTTCTCCCAACCAGCACCGCCTTCATCCATATACTTCCTCACTCCATCCTTCCACCTCTCCCTCGGTGCACCTCTCCTTCTCTGTCCTTCCACCTCGCTCTGTACACTCTCTTAGTCAATCTCTCGCTTTCCATTCGTTCCATATGACCAAACCATCTCAAGTTGTTCCTTTTCACACTTTCCAGCACATCTACCTCCACACCACACCTCCTTCTTACTTCCTCATTCGTCTGTCTATCCCTCCATGTAACTCCGCACGCACTTCTCAAGTAACTCATTTCCACTGCTCTCACTCTTGGTCTGAGTCTCTTCCCGAACGTCCATGCTTTGCTTCCGTAAGTTAGTGTTGGGACTACTACACTGTCAGTCATGCAAGGACTTCACTTCCATACTGACCACTCTATTTCTTGTTACTGCTTTCAACATTCCTACAACCCTCTTCCCCTGTTGCACCCGCCCCCGCACTTCTTCATCCATAGTCCCATCTTTACTCAACACACTGCCCAGATACTTAAAAGAGCTGACAATATCCATAGCCCGACCGTTCAACTTCACCTCACACTCTGTGACATCACCCCGTTCGAAGACCATAACCTTGCTCTTCCCCGCATTTACCTTCAAATTCCGTTTTTCGCACACTGTTCCAACTCATTTACCAGACCCTGCAACTCCCATTCATTATCACTCATCAGAACTGTATCATCTGCAAACAGCAGTATAGGCAACTTCCACTCATTTTCCTCCCTTTTCAGCGATACACCAACATCCACTGCTCTTCCTAGTATTTCTTTCATGAGTCCATCCATATATACAATAAACAACCATGGGGACATCACACACCCCTGTTTCAACCCAACACTCAGGTCAAAGAACTCGCTCTGCTCATTCTCCACACGTACTGCTGCCTTTGCACCCTCATACATAAAACATTTGCTTGTGATGCCACAGTTATCAAGTCTTTTTATGCTTTTATTTTGCCACATTTCGAGTACTGCTCACCTGTCTGGTTGTCAGCAGCTGACTGCCATCTCAAGTTGCATGACAGGTCGCTAAATTCCATCAGTTTTATTCTACCTAATTTGTCTCTTGATCTGTGTCATCGACGTAAAGTTGGTGCCCTTAGTCTTTTATTTAAAGTTTTTAACAACCCTCAGCATCCCTTACATGGGGTTCTGCCTGGGCCCTATGTCCGGGCTCGTGCAACTAGATTCACAAGCAATCTTAATTATCTTGCCATGAGCCGTGTTAATTTTTCTACTACACAGTTTTCACGGTGTTTTGTGCCGGCCATGGTTGACTTGTGGAATAAGTTGCCAAATGAGCTAGTCAATTCAGCTAATATCTCCATTTTTAAGTCTAGAGTTAATGCTTTTTTGCAGCATTAATTCTATTTTTTAAACTTATTTTATTCTATTTTATTGTATTATATTTAAGCTTGATATCCTCCACTGCATAATATGTTATCTGTGTTTAATATGTGTATATGTACGGTACAGTATACAGTGTATGTTTTTATTTTTTCCTAAGTTGCCATAGTCTCTCTCCAGTGCCTCCGGGTGTTTTGTGTGGATTGATCTTGATGGTGTTTCTGCACCCTGGTTGGAGACTTCGGCATCTCATATAATAATAATAATAATAATAATAATAATACCCAGGTTCAATTATTTATCCGGATATAACGGCCAACTCCGATTGGACACCTCGACCCTATTTTACCGCTCGACCCAATTTGAATGTGTGATTATATTTGATTACTATCCCCAATTATACTGCTCATGACAATTCAACCACTCGGTAGAAGATGTCCGCTCGTCCTGTTCCACAACTTTGCTGAGCTTTATCACTGCCTTCAATTCAATCACACCTCTTTTAAGGGGACGTTATTATATTTTATTTATATATTTTTATTATTATTATTACTATTATTATTATTATTGCCGGTATATATATTTGATTTAGTTTGCTCCCTAGACCTGTATTAAACTTATCAAAACAAATCTCAAAGACTTTCGAGATTTTTTTTTAAATTTTTCGGTAGAATTATGTACCGGCCGAAGGCCAGTTTCTCCTAAAATACAGGCTCACTATCGCTTGTCAGGAAACAATCGACACCTTAATATTAACAAGTGGAAAACTAATGGGGCTAAACATGAAGAAGAAGGGGGTTCAGGAAACGAAATACCTCCCCTTAATGCAAGCAATTTGACCACTTTAAATTTTATACTCAATTGTTTACCCCATTTCGCGCATCTAATCCGCCACAATTTGACTGCTCACCCTGTTTCAATCACTCACACTCACTCCCTTTCAACCAGTCATTCAAATTCAGCTAATTCAATTGGTCGTTCTAAGTCACCAAATTCAATTGATTCGGACACTCGTTCCAAATCAATTGACTCAACTGCGTTCTCCAATTCAACACATTTGAGCTTAAAGGAGGGATGGGCGGATATATTTGCCCATATATTGGTCTTTTCATTATTTTTTTAATTTTTACCCTAGACCTCCATCAACCTTAAAAAAAAAAAAAAAAAAAAAAAAAAAAAAAAAACACACACACACACACACACACACACACACACACACACACACACACACACACACACACACACACACACACACACACACACACACACACACACACACACACACACACACACACACCACACACACACACCACACACACACACACACACACACACACACACACACACACACACAGCCCGTAGCCTAGTAGGTAGAGCTCTCGTCTCACACACGAGGGTCGGGGGTTCAATCCCCCGGCCGGGCGGAGACAAATTGGGCTTGTCTCCTTCCATGTGTTAGCCTCAGTTCACCTAGCTGTAAATAGGTACCTGGAATAAGTGGACGACGTTGTGACGTCCCATCTGGGGTTGGCAAAAATGGTACAAGGCGAGATGGGTATCATATGGTTCACCTAAGCTGATGGCTACCTAAGCCTTCGGGCGAGACGGTACCGTCTATAGTGAGAATGGTACCATACAGATCCACCCTAAGCCTTCGTTTCCGTTGTCGCCAATTGGCTAAATACAGACTACACACACATCCACAGCCATTCCAACAGTACATAAAACACTTAACATGCATTTCACGCAATACATTCCCAGTTAAGGAGGCGTGATAATAATGAGCTTAGCTCGCATTGCGTGGATTCCCCTTGACGAACAAGTAACTGAGTAACACACACACACACACACACACCATAGCAGTCCAATATGTATGTGTACGTTGTTTGTTTTTGTTTTTGTTTTTTCAAAAGAAAAATGTCCCGACGAAGGACGGTTCCTCTTATTACAGACTCGCTATCACTCGTGAGGAAAAAATCGACACCTAAATTATGCAAACATTTTTATTATTGACAAATAAATAGAGCGAAGGTCATAAATCGCCAAATTCATGGGTCGAACGTCTTACAATCTGAAAACGAGTGGGGCTACACCTGAAGAAGAAGAGGGACCAGAGAAAAACAACCATCTCCCTTTAACCCCAATCCGACCACTCGCCCTGATTCACCTATGTGCCTAGATTGTGCATCTTTTGTCATTGAGTACCAAATAACAATTTGTTTACTTTCAGTTTTATTTAGGCATGAATAAGCTAAACTCAATATTTAGGCATGCATAAGCTAAACTCAATATTTCGCAAACTCTAATGTGTGCTGTCGAATTTGTTTAACACAGAGTTTGCACGAGGGATATATATTCAGATTGTGCATAGTTAAATATCCAGTTGCAATTAATTTAATGTAATGCTGGTGCTTAACAAGCGTATTTTCAATTGTATATAACATGCAAAACAAACTCTATATATTTTCATTTTACAATTATGAACATATGTTATAAAATATAGCTCCCTGTTTTAATCTGGTTTACTGGCATTACTGAGTGTGTACTCTATGTGTGTGTGTGAGCGGGGGGGGGGGGGGGGTGAGTGTGTGTATGTATGTATGTATGTGTGTGTGTGTGTATGTGTGTGCTATATAGCTACACAGACTGCACAGACCTTGCAGTCCCTACTAGGCATTGTGTGTGTGTGTGAGAGTGAGAGAGAGAGAGAGAGAGAGAGATACTGTAGATAGATAGATATATATAGAGAGAGAGATAGATAGATAGAGAGAGAGAGAGTAAGAGAGAGAGGGGGGCGGGCGAATATGAAAGTCTATGTGTGTGGGGAGAGGAGGGGGCGTGAGTGCGTGAGTGACTGTGAGCGTTCAGAACTAATATTGTCATTACGTGTTAGCATTGGCCATTAACGTTATGCATCAATGAAAGGAAATAGGGCATGTAGGGGTGGGCTTTAAGGGAGTAGTGTTTATTGTCTGGCCTATATATTTATTTATTCGTTTATTTTATATTTTTCTCGCTAGACTTCCATCAAGCTTAAAGCACTACCCCGTAGATCCCCCTTCGAGATTAATTTGCACATTTTTCGGTAGAAATATCGGCCGGTTCCTCCAAAAATGACAGGCTCAATATCGCTCACCTGGAAAAAAATTACAGCTAAATGGAACGAAAGGAACTAATACTGACAACGAAATTTGGTAAAGGTTTTTAAATAACCAACGAAATGGAACAAACGTCCTAATATCTCGTAACGGATGGCGCTTAACATGAGGGAGAAGGGAGTTCAGAAAAAGCAACCACCTCCTCCCATAATACCAGCAGCGGCAGTTTATGTATGGGTAGTGTCACACGAGCGCTTTTTTCGGCAATTTTCAACGAGCAAGTTTGTTCTCGCGATATTTTGAGGGTTTTTTCACATTAGCATCGGAAACTAGACTGAAGGTAGATTATGTTTGGTGGCTGACTTCTGACATGACTGAAATTTTAAAGCTGCCAGACTGCAATTGGTCGTAAAAATTGACGGAAAATACGCTCGTATGACACCGCCTTTACTTTACGTGTATGGAGTTTAACCCCTACTGTACCGGCGACGTCTTCTTTAATTATATTCTAGCTAAATTTAGACGATGTTGTGCAGTTTAAGAAGGATATGTGTTAGAATATAGAGTTAAGTGTGACATATCGAAGCCATTTAATTGCTGCAGGCCCTTTTTAAACTGAATAAAATCGTATATTAGCCAGAATAAAGTTAAAAGGACGGCACCGGTACACAAATGGTCAATGTGTGCAAACGTGTATACTGTATGTGCCTCCACGTGTGTGTACGAGTTGGCCTGTATATAGGTGTGCTTCTTTGTATTTGTTTGAATTACATATTGTAAATGATTGGATCAAAAGTAACAAGCTAAGGTTAAATATAGACACAACATAGTAGACCTACATCTTCTGCCTTAAAACAAAAACAAAAACAAAATCCACCGAAATCCATAACTAATTAAAATAGGAGATTTTTTCATGAAGAGAAGTAGAGCTCACGAAAGAAATTGATGTAACAGTTGACAAGTAATTATCTTGGGCTTTACATTTCAACAAATAAGAATTAAGAGCAATAGAATGTATGGCATTCTTGGTTAAACAAAAGAACAGTTCGCTTAATATTAAAGCATTATACTAGTGCTTCAACACATTAGTGTACACCAATGTATATTATTGCAATACAGTGTGGAACAACGCAGGCAAAACATAACTAACATTTATAGAAACAGCTAACAAAAACATAGAGTCATAATGTTTAAACCAAGCACAAATGACCTGCCTTTTTATCTTGATTTGATAACATTACATTAGCCATTGATACTTCAAATTCTGCTGTTATTGTTAACAAGTCACTAAATAATCACATGCATAACAACTTCATTTGAATGCACACTTAGACACGGATCTACTTTGGATGGCCATTAATGCAAATAAAACAGTCCCAAGCATTTAATTATCTCGTATCATGGAGTGAAGGTGTGGAATCAGCTGCCCATCCGAGAAAATCATAGTTTACCTTCTTTCAACATTTCAGTGAAAATGTACTTATTGCCAAATATATTCAAGATCTCTAGACTTGTTTTGTTTTGCTATGTGAGCGAAAGCAACATAAGGCAAAAAGCCTGTAAAAAATGTCTCCCCCATTGAGAGAGTGACAGAGAGCCAAATTAAAGGTACTTTATAGTAAAAAATATAACCTGGACACTCGAACTTTGAAGCAGTCCAAGTCATTGATTGAAGGGAATATTGATTGAGAGAGAGAGTTCCAGAGTTAACTTTGTTGAGTAAAGGAAAGTCAGAATATTGGTTAACTCTTGGGTTGGAGAGCTGAACAGAATAGGGGTGGGATTGTGTAGAAAGGGGGGTGCCTCCTACTCGCCGCATGAGAAGGGGTAGGCACTGAGGGAGCTCTGAAGAACACTGATTGTTGTAATATCGACAGATGAGTGAAATATATGTTACATTGAAACATAAGCAATAGGTGAACGTTCACAATAGTTTGTATTGTTGTATACTAATAAGTGTTTGCATGCGTCATTATACAATAAGTGTTTGCATGCGTCATTATACAATAAGTGTTTGCATGCGTCATTATACAAAATCTATATATACAGTAGGCCTACTCGCATGTATTATTTTGTAACCCTTAGTTAGTGTTTGTTATTTACATTCATTAGCTTACCTATTGCATCTTAAACAAGTAACCTACCAATACTGGTATACATTGTATGAGGTAATATTCGATATTCAGCTTAAAAGTGCCTGTATAAGAGAGCTTACTCTCAAGACGCTCAACCAAGTGTTTGTACACAAGTCATTATTGTACTTCGGTTAGGTTATGGTTGTGTTTGGTGAAGAGTGTTTCACTTTGTATATTTTGGCTCTGCGAACAACTTTTTTCTTAGAGATCAATATCGAGGAAGCAGCTGTTTAGGAGGAGTGATGCGTCAAATGGTTCTAAGATGACAAAACGCAGGGAAACTATCTACTTAGCTACTGTGGTGGAAATCTGGTTAACTCTGTTAATTTTGGCTCTGCAAAAAACTTTGGTATATATGATCAATAACCGTTTAGGAGGAGTAGTGCGCCAAAGATTAACCCTTGTCTAGCGGGGCCCGACTTAAGTCCGTGTCGAAAAACTTGGACTATGTGGCGGGGCCCGACTTAAGTCTGTGCGTTAATTCCTGCCCTAATTTAAGTGGAAAGCAAAACCTGGTGGTCAGGCGGTGTACTACAAGGTCCCACCCACGCATCCCCACCGCGTGAGCATGACTCAGTAACGCTCTAGCAGCCGTGATGGAAAGAGAAGATTTGCCCGTGTCCGATTCGGCGGCCGCCATCCCTAGTGCGTCGCTCCAGCCAAGTCGTGAGGCCCCGCTCACTGCCGAGGAGTTAGATGAGCTAATCAACTCTTCAGAAGTGTCTAACAGGTTGTTGGATGAAACCTTGGAAGGGCTTGGTGATAGTGGGGGTAGTGAGGAGGACGAAGACGATGAAATGATGCCGATCATAGGTTTTCACAGCCGCCATAATTTGCGGCCCGCAAATGTTGAGAGCCAGGAGGAAGAGGGCGATCAGCATGTTGAAGACATTGGTGAAGAAATGTATGAAGATGCTGACGAGGACCTTGGCGAACATACTGGTGTGGGTGTTGGTATGTACAATGTACATTTATATTGCTTGCGAGATTGATTACAAGAATTTTATTGGCGTATATTTCACGGTGTACAGTAGATTCCTTACGCATGTGACCTTAAAATTGCTTGCGAGTTTGCAATAATTTTATATGCGTATATATTTCAGGGTGTAGCCTACAGTAGATTCCTTACGATAATTGTGACTTTGAAATTCCTTGTAACTTATATATATATATATATATATAAATATATAGTATATATTATGATTGCAATCATTTTATATGCGTATATATTTCAGGGTGTACAGTAGATTCCTTACGCAGGTGACCTTGAAATTGCTTTGGAATTTGCGATCATTTTATATGCGTATATATTTCAGGGTGTACAATAGATTCCTTACGATAATATTACAAGCAACGAAAGATTGAAGATTTGTGAATGGCATTATATGATTGTGGGGACCATCTGTATATATTATTTTGTCATATATGATATATTTGTGCAATTGTTATATTATCACGACACACACTCTCTCTCTCTCTTTCAAATAAATCATGTCTTAGCTATAAAGTTGGAGTCTGCTCATCCCTCATACGAAATACCATTCCCACATTTTTCATAGGCAACAGTGCCAGACCGGCAAAACGCACCAGGTCATTGACCCCCCAGCCCGCCCCCCCATCCAGGCAGCGAGCCGACGTGTAAGAGCCTCCAGTGATGCCGCTCGCCAACATCTCGGGGGTAGACCAGATGCCAACTACCCCTGCCCATGCATAAGCTGGTCAAGCGACCACTACACCAGATGCAGATGCTCCTCCTCCCGTGTTGTCAGCGCCACCCGAGATGGCACGGATGAGGAGGACCAGGCGTCGGCTGAATTTTGGAGGAAAGCGATGCCGGCCCAAGCTCTCCCAATTCGCCTGAAGCCAGGATATCCCGGCGCCGGAAAGCGACTCTGATGGCGGGCCGGCACAGCCACAGCAGGGACAGCCACAGCCACAGCAGGGACCGCCACAGCACGGACAGCCACAGCCACAGCTACAGCAGGGACCGCCACAGCAGGGACAGCCACAGCAAGGTGCCCAGGGAAGGGCACCAGGAGGTGCCCGAGGAGGTGCCCGGGGTGGTGCCCGGGGAGATGCCCGGGGAGGTGCACGAGGGACCGGAAGGGGCAGGAGGCCGGACGAGCCACCTGTCTTTCAGTGGGAGGACTGCCAGCCTCGGGATATGCCTGGTGTTCCACCCCTGTTTGATAAGACAACGAATGGCATCCAGTCTGCTTTTCCCTGCTCAGAGAATGATACCCCTTACGACTACTTCTGGGCATTCTTTGACGACCAATTGCTCGGGGACATTGTCACGGAGACAAACCGGTATGGATGCCAGCATGCCGAAGAAATGAGCTCGCCCCACATGCGGAGATGGACACCCATCGACATCGCTGATCTCCTCGTGTTTTTTTGGCCCTCACAATGCTCATGCCCCACATGAAGAAGCACAACATGTTGGATTATTGGCTCATGCATGACATCATATCAACGCCAGTGTTCAATACTTACATGCCAAGGGACCAGTATAGGCAAATTCTGAAGTGCTTGCATTTTGTGGATAACACTGCGCCACACGGAGCTGACAAGATCTGGAAAATACGGCCATTTCTGACCTCCCTCCTGAACAGGTATCGCCGGTTTTTCAAACCTTTCCAGAATGTCGTGATCGATGAATCCTTGATCCTCTTCCGTGGACGTCTCTCTTTCCGCCAGTACATTCCGTCGAAGCATCACCGCTTCGGGGTCAAATTCTTTGTATTGTGTGACTGCGAAACAGGATACGTGCTGGACCTTATCATCTACACCGCTACTGATGTGGACATTCTGAACGACCCTCTGGGTCTTTCAGGGTCGGTTGTGAAGACACTGATGGAGCCGTATCTGGATGCCAACCGTATCCTGTTCACGGACAACTTCTACACCTCTCCTCTCCTTGCCAGGTATCTCCTTACAAGAAGAACGGGAAGCTGTGGAACTGTTAGGTCAAACAGGAAACACTGGCCCAAGTTTGCCAAGACCAAGAAAGGAGACATCATCCGGAAGAAGAGCAGCAGTGAGAACATACTGGCTATTTGTTTGCACGACACAAAGCCAGTCAATGTCCTCTCCACCTACCACAAGTCCGCATTGCGAGATAGCGGGAAGAGGAGATACCAGCAGGACCCTGTCACAGGCAACAGGACTCTAGTTGTTATCTCCAAACCTGACGCTGTTCTGGAGTATAATGTGAACATGCGGTTGGTGGACAAGAGTGATATGCAAATCACTGCTGTTGACTGCCTTAGGAAGACCTGTAAGTGGTACAAGAAGGTCGTACTCCATCTTCTTGATGTCACTATCCTCAACGCGTACAACCTGCGGATGACACAGACAGGAAAGAGGAGCTCTGTAAGGCTGTTCGCCAAGGAAGTCATCGAGGCCATCTTCCGTAAGCACGGAACCACACGTGCGGCACCAGTTCCGAGGGCGATCGTCGATTTGCCCAGCCGCCTTGAGTGCCGGGACTACCTCGCGACCCACAGGCTTGTGTCTGTACCCCGCACAGACGAACAAGTTGAAGCTGGCCGGCAGGCCGGAAAGTAGGTGTGCCACGTCTGCAGTCACACGACAAGGAGACCCCGAAGAAGGAGGGAAGTTGCGTCCATGTGTAGTCAGTGTGATGTGGGACTATGTTCTATTCCTTGCTACAACGACTACCACACACTGGAACACTTCTAGGCCTCCTACCTTCTTGCCAATTATTCATAACTTCATTCAATCATTCATTCATCTATTTCATAGTACCTCAGGAATTCATGTCATTCAATCATTCATTCATCTATTTCAAAGTACTTCAGGAAATCATGTCATTCAATCATTCATATGGTGGAATAAGCACACTACCCAAACACTAGTGCATTCATCATCATCAGCAACATCACCCATTACATCCATAAGTTTCGAATCTCATCTATCCATCTGGTTCTTGGTCCACCTCATACATCCATATCATTCATTCATACATGCATTCATACACTCGCTATAGGCAGTTCTGCCTTTTGCCTACCTCAATCACATAACTGCCTTTTACCTACCTCAATCACATAACTGCCTTTTGCCTACCTCAATTACATAAAAACAAAAATGTGGATTACACATCCTGGGAACACCACAAAAAAAAAAAAAAATAGTCGTCAACACTACCCTTTTGGATGATTTGGAAACGTGTTGAAATAATATTATATATAAACAAAAATATTTCCTGCAAATAAGGCGAGCAAGAGAGACAGAGAGAGAGAATACAGAAACTGAAGTGAAGAAAGGGAGGGAAAAAGATATAATACAGAAATATAACAAGCAAATAAAGAGAATAGAGGGATAAGAGAAAATAAAGAGAATTACATATACAGGTGAGGAAGAGAGAGAGAGAGGGCACGCGAGAGAGAGAGCACGCGAGAGAGAGAGAGAGAGAGAGAGAGAGAGAGAGACAGACAGACGGGAGGAGTACACAGGAGTACAAAGGAGTACAAAGGAAATCAAGCAACAACAGGTCTAGTGACCCTTCTAGGCTGCTTGTCCTCCAAAACACTGAGGATCAAGTGTCCAAACAGTGGTTTAGAGTGGGTAAGGGAACATTGGAATGGGAACTACTGCCCTGGAACTAATGTCCGTGGCAGGATTAGGAAGTTAGTAGGGGACAGAGGGGTTAGTAACTGAGGGGGGGATAAAATAAAGTTATTCATTTACAAACGCAGTCAGTCGCGAGTTTGATGTGAGATATTTGTCTAGGCGGAGTTTAAATTAATCAACGGTGTTACAGTCTATAACGTCTCGGGGAAGCCCATTCCACAAGTTGACAACTCGATTGAAGAAGAAATTCTTAGATTCGTGTGAGTTAAAAGATTTACCAATAATTTTGCAACCGTTTCCCCCCGTGTAATTAGATTGGTCGATAGTGAAGTACTTACTACAGTTCATATTGTCGATGCCTTTGATGATTTTGAACACTTGAATTAAGTCACCTCTTAATCTGCGCTGGGTTAAAGGAAATAGATTTAATTCTCTAAGACGCTCTTCGTATGGTTTGTTCTTTAGGCTAGGTATCATTTTGGTAAATTTACGTTGAACTCGTTCTAGCTTGTTTATATCTTTTTGGTAATAAGGGCACCAGGATTGAACGCAGTATTCGAGAAGAGGGTGGACTAAGGAATTGTAAAGGGTTAGGATAACTTCTTTGGATTTATGCTCAAATGACCTGCCTATAAAGCCAATTATTTTGTTTGCCTTCTTAACAACTTCTGAACATTGTTGACTCGGTTTTAGGTTACTCGATATTGTTACTCCCAGATCGGTTTCTCCGTTTACATTCTTAAGCTGAGTGCCATTCATCGAATAGTTTGCTTTCTCATTTAGGTATCCGATATGTAGTACTTTACATTTATCCGCATTGAAACTCATTTGCCAAATTTGGGCCCAACATGACAATTTATCTAGATTGTGTTGCATATCGTCAACTTGTTCTTTTGAGAGTACGCAATTTGCAATTTTTGTATCGTCAGCAAATTTTGAGATTGTACAGGTGAGACCCTCATCTATGTCGTTGATGTAAATTAGAAAGAGAATTGGTCCTAGTACCGATCCCTGGGGTATCCCGCTACTTACATTGGTCCATTTAGATGCCTTACCGTTTATGACTACTCTTTACTTTCTGTCGCTGAGCCAATTTTCTATCCATTTCAACACACCGTCTTGTATTCCATGCGCTTTTAGTTTTAGCAGTAAACGTTTGTGGGGAACTTTGTCAAAGGCCTTTTGAAAATCAAGGTATATAATATCTACAGCTTTACTCTCATCGTAGAGGTTGAGGATATCGTGGAAGAAGTCTAAGAGGTTTGTTAAACAGGAACGTTTTTTTACGAAAGCCGTGTTGACTATCTTTAAGTAAGTTATTTGCCTCTAAGTGATTTACGAGTCTGTCTCTTATGACCGTTTCTAGCATTTTACATACAATTGAGGTTAAGCTAATTGGACGATAGTTACTGGGTAGGGATTTGCTGCCTTTTTTTAATATCGGTGTTACGTTGGCTAGCTTCCACTGATCAGGCATAGTCCCAGACTGCAAGGATTCATTGAATAGCAATGTCAGTGGTTTGGAGAGCCTCATCCTTAGCTTCCTTTAGAACTCTAGGCGAGATTGTATCAGGTCCAGGCGTTTTATTTACCTTGAGTTTATCTAAACAATTCAATACTTCTCTCTCTGTAACGGTGATATTGCTTAGAACATCTGAATTATCAAACTGAATCGGCGATGGTGTAGGGATATCACTGAGGTCTTCGGTTGTAAAACTGATGCAAAGAAGGTATTGAGGGCATTACTCATTTGTACTTCGTCTTTGGTGTATTCTCCATTTTCATCGACTAACGGTCCAACAGTTGAAGTAACTACTTTTTTCTTTCTGATATAACTATAGAATTCTTTCGGGTTTGTTTTACTTTGATTCGCAACATGTAACTCCAGGGTCTTTTTACTTTGCTTAATTAACTTTTTGGCTTTGCGTCGTAGCTCTACAAATTTCACCCGTTCTTCGTCATTTTGTGAGGATTTTAATCTATCATTAGCAAATTTTTTAGCAAGCAGACAGTCTGAAATATCTTTATTCCACCATTTGGGCTTATCATTATGGCCTGGACGCCTTATTTTCGATGGTATGCAGTCTTGCACTGCCTTAAGGTAAGTGGTTGTGAAACACTCCCAAGATGTATTTATGTCGTTATTGTTAGTCAGAAAGCTCCAGTCAGTTTCTTTAAGCTTTGATTTAAGTTTATGAAAATTTGCTTTTTTGAAATTAGGGACTTTCTCAATGCTGCTATTGGATTTGTTACTAGTAAACTTTAAAGTGAAAGTTATCGTACGATGGTCGCTGTTACTGAATTCATCACCAACATTCAAATTCTCTATTAATTCTTCTTTTGTTGCGAGTACAAGGTCAAGCACATTATTACCACGGGTCGGAGATTGTACAAATTGATAAAGTGAACTCTCTTGCAAGTTAGCATAGAGGTCGTGTCCAGAGTGTGAAGTAAGAATATCGCCCCATTTAGTCACGGGTAAGTTGAAATCGCCAAGAATTACGGTATCTTGTATGTTAGTTATTTCTGCAATTTGTTCATAAATTTCACTGTCAGTTTGCACTGATTGAGATGGGGGTCTGTATAATAAAGCTAGTGTTATTTTAGTTCCTCGTTTATTATTTAATAGTACGTAAGATATGTCTATATTCGCAATTTGAGGTTTTGACATTAAGACGGAATTAAGACTTTCCTTTATAAAAAAACAGAACTCCTCCTCCATTTCTATTGATCCGACTTTTCTCAAACATTGTATAACCAGGAAGCGTATATTCGGCTAAAAAGTCTGTCTTCCGTATTTTACCAAGATTCTGTAATGCCGATTATATCATAATGTTCTATAAACACGATTTTCTCTAAATCTGAAAATTTATTGCGTATGCTACGAGCATTTATATAAAACACCTTAAGAGTATTAGAGTTGGATGTTACTGATTGTGCATTGTCTGAATTTTCAGTTCGTATTTGACTTACACTACCCTGTCTGGGGTCTGGTTGAGAGAGAGCGAGAAAGAGAGAGAGAGAGAGAGAAAGAGAGAGAGAGAGAGAAAGAGAGAGAGAATACAGAAATAAGGAGAAATAAGAGACCAATAACACTGATAACCAAAGGAATAGTAGACTCGCGGGAGGCCCAAGTCAGGGCTAGGCGAACACATCCGAACGCGTGCGGGAATTTGACCAAAAAGTACACCCTCTTCCTCACCAAGGTTAAGAGATACAACAGGTTGGCGCACGCGCAGCCTGCTGACGTCACAATGCTGGACGAGAGAAAGAAAGATAGAAAAACGCTCGCCTGCCAGCCAAACTGCTGCTACTAGACCACAGGGGTGTCTAACTCCAATATGCGGGCCTCATGCGGCCCCACTCCCTCTAGCATGAGGCCCGTGAACCAGTTTGGCCAAGTAGTGTCAAATATTGTATTTTTTCTAGAAATCTAGACATAATTATTATTTCTTAAATATATTATATATTGGTACTATATTAACTTAAGTACTAATTCTAGGAAGTATTTGTGAGAGTAAGAAGCTTTTAAAGTAGATAGGCCATATGCAGCTTCACGTGATCTTATGTTCTTATGTAATTGGGGTTGGGTGTGACAGGGATCTGCCTTGTGAGGGCCGATCGGCTTTTTACAGACTCCAATTTTCTTAGGTTCTTATGTTCATTCATTAGAGAGACGCAGAGTTAGAGGGGATTTGATAGAGGTGTTCAAGTGGGTTAGTGGGATTAATAGAGGGGACATGAAAAATGTACTAAAGCCCAGTGATAGCGAAAGAACTATAACAATTGTTTTCAAGATAGATACATTTCGTTTCAGAAAATATATAGGCCAATAGTGGTTTGGTAACAGAGTTGTAGATAGGTGGAATAGGCTACCAAGTGCTATAGTGGGATCAAGAATGATAGAGAGCTTTAAGATAAAATTAGATAGGCATTTGGACGAGATGGGTCTCTGTAACGAGTGCAAGACTAATTTATTCAACCTTTCTATATATGGAAGATATATAATATTATGGATAATTTTGGTTATTCTTCGTTGTACTGACTCCAAATAAACTATATATGTCCATTCTGTAATGAGGACATCAAATTTGAACAGCATAATCTGAACCTGGTATATACCGGTATACACACATACATACAAATAATTACATTCCGTAAAACCAGGTCGCTTCGGACTTGGGTCGTAACTTCGGACATTGGCGATAATAAGTAATTAGCCACTTTTCAAGATGACTTCGGACACCATTTAGGATAAGGATAGCTCTCTTATTATGGGGGATAATTTTAGGAGGCTTCCTGGATTACCGCGCACTATCACCACACATCACTTTACCTAGTTATATCTCTATAATGTGTTTACAGTCAGGAGATATCGTTAAAAAACCTCGAAAATTTTCCGAAGTTACACGGTTTTACGGTTCATAGCCTACATACTGTACTACACACACACATATACTGTATATATATATATATATATACAGTATATATATATATATATATATATATATATATATATATATATATATATATATATATATATACTGTATATATATATATATATATATAAATAATGCATCCAAAATGCATCCAACAACTTGACAATATAAAGGCATTTTGTTCAGTTAAAATAGAAGAGCTGCACTTTCACAGGGCATTATACAGTAGTTATAGCATCACGGTATGAATTAAAAGAAAACGGAGGATAGTGCTGGCTCGGCTGCTCCTTTGAGAATGAATGGTAAACAGTCGAGTGACCTCCGACCCTTTCTTCCTCGTGACGTCATGCGCGAGCGGGTACGAGTTTGAGTGACCCCATGCTCCAACCTGTTGTATCTCTTAACCTTGTTCCTCACTTCCTCTCTCTCGTTCGCATCTGAGCCATAGTTAAAGCGCTAGGGCGAGTGAAAGTGAGCGAATATTTCAGGATTATGCCTGCTGGGCGGCTCGGTGTAAAAAACCTTACCCCCGCTCTTAGGGTGTTTAGGAGATGACAAAATTCAATTCAGCAAAACACAGCCCTCTACCTAGTAGAATCGGGAAAATATACATAATATCTATAACTATTTAAACAAATACGAATAATTACGAAAGTATATTATAGTAAAACACAATGCATATGAATATGAACAAAGAACATTTAGTGGATATGCTAGCCTACACCAAAAGGAGTTCGTGGAGATGGAGATTGGTATAGTCTCCTGGCCATGTAGAACCAATCAGGCACTTCATTAACATTTAATCATCATATGTACTGGCCGGAAAACAAACATAAGTTGTTGATTGAGTACCCCAGGCCCAACAGCATATAAATAGGACAATATTCTAGATTAGCCTCAAGGGCAGTTAAAGTATAATTACACTGAATTTCCAATCCCATCATACAATCCTGCACATCATACTATATAAACAGGTAGGATGCATCATCCCTAACTATTCCCATCCGAGTCCTTCTCACACCACCCCTGCACATCAATATACTATAATTTCATATCATCACCAACACACAAATCAACTTACATATATACCAATTGTATGATATTGATGAATACATGTTGTACTCCATGGATTCGAACCTAGGATATTCACATCAAAATTCCGCGCACTAACCATTAAGCTATGAAGACAGGAACGTAATATCACTTCGAATATGCCATTATAAGCCTACCCTCATAAACCCCTCACATCATTAGAGAACCTGGTAGGACGCAGTAATTCCACCTCTGAAAATCCGACCTTAATCCTTTTCCCACATCCTCCACACATCATACTATAAGAACAGACACCGGATTAATAAGTTCATAAGTCTTCCAATCCTATCATAAATTGTCTCCCATTGATCTGTATTGTTCATTCAGTCTCCTATACATAATACTTGCTACTCGTACACGAAAGGACCGAGAGTGATCCCCGCTTGTTGACGTTTATCGGACACTCACTCCAATAGCCTCCCTACAATTGACCACTTGCAAGTTTCAGGCTATAAGGAAGTTGGAGCTTTAGACATCGATGTATAACAAAATTACCAGCTAAAAGACGGCTGTAGTGCATTTATAAATACATATAATCAAATTCAGCACAATTTCTACCTATCACCAACTCGTATAATTTATGTATTTCTCCTAAATATTCATGTATACAGTTCTAACTTCCTTATAGATCAAAACTCGCAAGTGGTCAATTCTGGGGAGCTTCAACCTATACCACACTTATATAAAGGGTAGTGTCAAAAACATTTTGTCTCATCAACTCACCTCCTCTTATTAATTTCCTAAAAAGTGTCTCTACACGCCGCCATTTTGCATCTCTATCACTCTTCTACCGCTATTACAATAATCAGTGTTCTTCAGAGCTTTCTCAGTGTAAACCTCCTCCCTTACGGAGAGTGGGGGGCACCCGCCTTTCAACACACTCCCACCCCTATGCTGTCCAACTCTATTGCCCAAGATTGAACCAATTTTATCAGTCTTTCTGATGTCCTTGCATGACAGTGTGGTCATCCCGACACTGACTTACGGAAGCGAAGCATGGACGTTGGTTGAGAGACTCGGACCAAGAGTGAGAGCAGTGGAAATTAATTACTTAAGGAGTGCGTGCGGAGTTACATGGAGGGATAGACAGACTAATGAGGAAGTAAGAAGGAGGTGTGGTGTGGAGGTAGATGTGCTGGACAATGTGAAAAGGAATAACTGGAGATGGTTCGGCCATATGGAACGTATGGAAAGCGAGAGAATGACTAAGAGGGTGTATGAGAGCGAGGTGGAGGGACAGAGAGGGAGAGGTAGACCGAATGAGAGGTGGAAGGATGGAGTGAGGAAGTACATGAACGAAGGCGGTGCTGGTTGGGGGAAGGGGCGTCGACTGACTGGGGACAGAGGTGCATGGGGGTGGTTCGTTCGTGGCCACCCCTTCGGGGATCACGGCGTCAGGCAATAGATAAATAGATAGATATTCTATTGAACAAGCAAGTTTTGGAACTTTCTCCCTCTATCTGTCTTTCCCTCACCCTATGGCTTAAACTGCTTCAAGCTCCGCGTGTCTAAGCATTTTGACTCTCCCGTACCTTGATCCCAAAGTTCAGTCATTCTTAAAAAAATACAAAAATAAAACAAAATACACATCACTTACAATAAGCACAATCGTTACACAAGACTCTATCTTCAAATTACACCAGGTCTAATGCCAATGTATGCTGCCCAAAATTGGCCATCTGCGTGCCCCACAACGAAATGTTGCATCTAAATGAAATCCGAATTGCGGCAAAAATGCAATCACCAGCTGAACCAATAGGTAATGTTAACTATGATTACCGTTTACACCGGCCACACTGGACGAATCAAACTCACAATAAGCTGTATAAGCACGTACAGTATTCTCCCCCAGGATCTCATCATCATAAACATATAATCTAATTGTGAAATTGTGTGTGGGCAGCGTGTGTGATAATGGAATGTTAATAGCCCATTATTGCAGAGCTTGGTTATAATTAATGTATTGGCTGGGCCCCTGATTATCTCACCTTTGTTTACCAACGATTTAGAGCAGAGCAGCAAAGAACAGGATTAAAGGTTGAGGTTTGTGTTATTATTATCTTCAGGCTATCTTAGTACAAGCAGTTTATATATATATATATATATATATATATATATATATATATATATATATATATATGTATATTGCTAAAGTATTTATATACCCGTATTTACAGAGGAAGATACTCATGTTCACCAGTTCTCTTTCACTGGTTATCTTGAATTAAAGGAAATTATATTGCTCAACTCTTATGTCATAAGCGTAATTGTGAGATACTGTACCTATAAATAATATCTACAGTATATGCTTGCCTAGAAAAGAAGGAAATAAAAGCAGTCCTTTCTTAGATGTGTGGGCCTTACAGCCTCTGTCACACAATGGACTTTGTCAACACGTCCTTGCGCTGTCCTTAATAAGTTTTACGGAATTCTAAGTCGGGACCAAATGTGGGGGACCTGGCTAATGAAAATAATCTAATGATAACCAGAATAAGATGAACATTTTGTCATCGAGCTAAAGGGGTAGCAGAACTTTGCATCAGACTTTGCGAACACACAACGTCATATTCAAGTGTGGAAGGGTCGGGACGCCAGTGGGACAGGCCATTACTGTAAAGATCCCTTTGTAGTGTACTCTGAAACATGGGTCCTACGACTTGGTACGGAATTCACTCTCCCCAAGTAGACACCCGATGGTGAAAGCGTGGGATGGCATTCTGATTGACTGCGGTTTGAATCCTGACTGAGGCCTAAACATTTATTCATGTAACTCACACATAATTGTAAGATACTCTACACACACACACACACGCATGTGTTATATATATATATATATATATAAAATATTGTGTGTGTGTGTGTGTGTGTGTGTGTGTGTGTGTGTGACGGTTGAAAGTATAATTCACGCTGGTAACATGAAGCCATATTATTTGCCTACCCTGCGCGTCGCCGGAGACTTAAAGATCAAGGTGTTCTGTGTTGGTAATATCTGTTTAAAATATATCTTGAGAACGAATGAATGTATTTGAATGATCCTTTATCACTGATCTCACCACTGGGTACCCAAAAGGATGCCACATACTTTTGGTTACACTGCATGAGTCCCCAGGCCTTCACTCCCTCTGATTTACCCCTCCCAAATACTAATGTTTATACTGATGTTCCTGATATAATGTTTGTTGCCAGTTACCGGTAAATTGCCATGTCTCAATAATAATTAATCAGTTAGTAGAAAGAATGCATAACCTATTATGCTGTTAATTATGAAAACTAGGAATTGATATGATAGAGATATGGCAGTTTCTTTCTTAAGTGTCTATTCATAATTTATATATCAGTGCCAAGATGATCAAATTACCGTCATCTGAAGTAAAACTGACTATAGTTCATAGATAGCCGCTGACCTCGAGCACTAATGTTGAAGACAATTGAATGACCCCAACGATTGGTGAGGGTCTTGGCCCTCAGGTCATAATGTCTAATAGGTCATTGTCTGGATGTGGTAACCCAGGTTCGAATCCTGGTGGATCACATGTTTTCATTAATTTCAATGAAGGTGTTTGGTGATGGAGTGAAATAAATATAAACATATTACTGCACCGAATAACACGCTCTTTAGTGGCAATATTCTCTACGTCATTTTGCATGGCCTTCCGTACCGGTGATGTACTTTGTATTATATTCTGGCAACTATTAGACGATTTTGGTCAGCTTAGCAAGGACGTCTACCCATTAGAAGGCTACAAACTATCTCAATTAATCTTTTTAGCTACCATACATACTTCATAAGTTTCATAAAATCGTCTAAATGTAGCTGAAATAAAGTATAAAACACGTCTCCGGTACAGAAGGTGTTAAAGGAGGTGTCACACGAGCCGTTTTTCGAGCAATTTTTACGGGCAACTATGGTCTGGCAGCTTCAAAAAATACACTTTATCAGAAGTCATCCGTCTAACATACTCTACCTGCAGTCTAGTTACCGATACCAGTGCAAAAAAGTCCCGAAATATAACGAGAAAAAACTTGCTCATGGAAAATTGTCGGAAAAATCGTTCGAGTGACAGCGGCTTAACTTTAATAATCGATAGTTAGGGTGTGACTGTCTGTATATGTCGGTGTGTCTGTTCTCTAAATATCTAGGGAATAAGTGTATTGATTTCGAAAAGATTTGAACATCATTTTCACACCGAAACGGAGAGAAACATATTAACTTTTGGTTAACATTGGATGATAACCCTGCCTCACAGCCACCCATATTTAGACCACACAATATATCATGAGAAGCATTGGCTCTTTACGGGGAATTTGTTTTATTATGTACTTTGCTCCATAGATCTTCATCAAGCTTAAAAATATATCCCGTAGATCCACCTTTCTAGATAAATCTGTACATTTTTCGGTAGAAAATATCCCGGCCGACGGCTGATTCCTCCTAAATTGCAGGTTCGTTATTGTTAGCTAGGAAAAGATCAACACCTAAATCTATCCATCTATTGTATCTATTTCCCTAGATGGGTTGCCGACCAAGGCTGACGAGTCTCATCCAACAACAAAAGGTCATATAATTGACTGTAGAAATTGGGCGAAAGGTCTCAAAATCGCCAAACTAATGTGATAATCATGGTATTAGTTCTTGGTTAGTGCCTGACATTACAATAATATTTTGAATACAAACCCCTTGATATGAAGCTTGGAATGAAAAATAAATGCATTACAAATGTTCATACACGCATACATAAACCAATTTGAAATAAATTAAATTTTAAACTAATCCAGTGGCATATAATTGTAAATGATGGACATACATTAAAAATAAAATTAAAGTACACACATTCACAAACAAATGGAGACAACTTGAATGGGAGAAAACAAACAATGAGCCAGCCTAAATAAAGGAATTGCCCACTAGTCATTATCTTATGTCTGTACATACTTTTAGGAAATTCTCCTAAATAGCAGAAGAACACATATAGAAAAAAACAATAACAAAATAAAATAAAAAGCAATAGTATGTACTATTATGTAAAACAACATTATTGCCATATTGGTACGGTGTATGGGACCAAGACACCCACCGCCCATTGAATTCATATTCTAATCTCCAAAATGTAACACTGAAGTAATTTACTGAAAAACTATAGTACCTTGAATATCGAAGTTATCTGTTTCAAGAAACACTTTCTCGTGGTTATATTGGGAAACAAGGAGGAAGGGTTTAACAAGGAAGATGAAGGATGTCATCCAATGGTAACCAAAAGTTTATCAACATTGTTCAGGTTGTAAATGAAGTTGATGTGACCTAATTCGTCATTGCCCATATATTTGTTAGAAAGATATTTTGCAACCACACGCACACGCATATAGAACACAAACGCACAACAAATACATGGAAATGCAAGAGAGTGAATACATTCCCTTTGTGTTCCAGTCCTCTGATGACGCCTAGGATAATACATCGATACAATATCTGAATAACAGGGCCGAAAAAAAACATGGGAAAAGTAATCAATTAATACTATTTTACCAACTAATCAGAAAACTCAGATTTCGCCACAACCTTATCTTTTTGCCTGACATCGATTTTGTCTACAGGATATTATAGGCTGGTAATGCACATGGTCACACCGATAGTACTCGACCTAGTCTAAACTAGTCATCTATATATGGCACATACCCCATAGCTGGGAGTGGCCGACTCGAGACAGAGCCCGAACAGGGATAACACACAAAACATAACAAAATAAAACAAAAGCAAAATAAAAACAAAATTATCACCTACATTTAGGTCGCCCTTGAGAAGACCCAGAGATACAGATTCCCAGGTCCCAGACCTCCTGGAGAGGTTCCGGTCTCAACAGGCAGTCACATAGTGAAGATCCACCACCACAATGCCCGTTCACCACACATCCAGGCAAGATGCTTCATATACAGTATATAGGTTCCCCGAGCCAGGCGCCTGAAGGACTATTATTTAGTCCAACTGACGCCTGACCCTCTCTCCCAAGTGACCGCTTTATCACTCATATATTTACAAGCATTCTCCATTCAATCATATTTATTACCACTTCACTTGCCTTATCTATAGTCATGTATCTATCTTCCAACGCTTTTACTACACAATCTCTCCATCTCAACGGAGGTCTTCCTACCCCTCTACCTCCCCTTGTATCTGACTCATATATTCTCTTTGTAAACCTTTCATCTTCCATTTGCTCAACATGTCCATGCCAGCACAACACCCTTCTGTCCACTCTGGCCGACAAAGGTTCCTGCTGCCCCACTCTCCTACACATTTTATTTTCATTCCTCAATCTATCTCTACGAGTCACTCAACATATACTCCTCAAGCAGCTCATCTCCATCGCATCCAGCTTTCTTCTCTCCTTTGCCTTCACAGCACATGTTTCATCCCCATACATCACTGTTGGTATAACTGCCCCTTGATACTTTGCACTTTTAGCTTTCATTTCGAGATTTTTCACCGACCACATATTTCCCATTGCTCCGAAAACTTTCCTTCCTTCACATACCGTACTATCTATTTTATAGGAGGGCAGGTTTTTTCTTCCTGTTTTTCTTAATTTCCTGGCACCCATCTAATTAATCCTGGTGTTCCCCAGAAAGTATCCTGAAGCGAGGGTGGAGAAGGAATTTGGTAGGAGAGAGAGAGAGAGAGAGAGAGAGAGAGAGAGAGAGAGAGAGAGAGAGAGAGAGAGAGAGAGAGAGAGAGAGAGAGAGAGAGAGAGAGAGAGAGAGAGAGAGGGGGGGGGGGGGGCTCCCCCAGAAATGAATAATTAGAGAAATTATGGGAGGCAAAGTTTACAATGGACTTTCCTGCGCCGCTTAGTGCTGACGTTTAGGACACAGTTGCCGAAAGGAACGGACCTCAGAGTAGAGCGCAGAATAGTTAACACCTATTTTACACATAGCATAGAGATTTAACCATTTTCATAAGATAGTGTTAATTCCTTTTGGTCTTGTTAAAATTATGGGAAACTGATATGAAATTTTTCGCTCGGCTTACTGCTATCATCAAGACTCAGTTGCCAAATGGGTTGGACCAAATTTTATTTTGTTCTTAGTATAATGGTGTTCGGCAACTTAATTCCTTTACTCAAAAAGGTTCTTCCATAACTTAAGAAGATGTTGGGTTTTCTGGCCCACCTTCTCCCTCATGTTTAGTTACGTTAGTTTGGAGATTTTAAGACGTTTGGCCCATCTGTTTGTCGATTCTAAGACTTTTCACCCCATTACTTAGTCAATATTTTAAACATTTCGTGCCATTTAGGTCTTGATTTTTCCTGGCAAGTTATAGAGAGCCTGTCATTTTAGAGGAACCGGCCTTTGGCCGTGTGTGTGTGGGGGGGGGGGGGGTCGTGGGGATGTTTTTTTGTTTTTTTGTTAAGCTAGATGGAAGTCTATGGACGAAACAAACAAATCTGATATATATAAATAATTTGACCGATATACCTTCCTCCCTTAAAATATGGTCTAATAATAGTCTGAATCATAAGAAGACATATACGTCATCTTATGGAGAAAACTTCATTTCCCGCGTGTTCACAGGTGACTTAAGGAGTAACAGGATGAATGCAGACCAGAAAATGTGCTTAGAAAAATATGGCGCCGAATAATTTACCCTTCCTGGAGATACTATTTAGGGATATAACCACTTCATTAGGGTGGCATCTTTTTTGTTTGTAATTATGCCCCATTAATTGTTTTTCTTAAATTTAAGAACATTTGGCCAATTAGTTTAAATATTAATCTTTTTACCCGATTTCCTTTTCAATTGTATGACCTCTCGTGACATTTAGATGTCGATTTTTTCCTGGCGAGCGATATCGAACCTGTAATTTAGGAGGGAGAGGCCTTTAGCCAGGATATGTGTCTACCAAAAACATAAACAAATATATATCGATGGGAGGTCTTGTAGTTGTTTAATTAACATTGATAGCAGTCTAGGGGACAAATAAAGAAACACATCTGACATCAGGTAAAAATTCTAACTGAGTTCGATAAGCAACAAAGGTGTATTATCACCTGTATTGATTTGTTTACATAACGAAATATTTAATATGGTATTGAAACCCTCCGAGGGTAATGCTCGGAGTGCAGTCACTCAATGGATATTATAATTCATCAAAAATATTTAAAGTGGATGTATTGAACATTTGGGGTAATAGGTGCTTAGACTGAATATTTGGCTTCACCTTGACACAAAAGTCAGGTACATTTAATCACATTTAAAGTTATGAGACACTTCAAACTAAAATTATTAAAAATAAAAAGTTAGTCCCGTTAAACAATTAACTTAAAAATAAATTACTGACCGATTCAGTTGACACTTTAGGGTCTGAAGTTCTAATAAAGTGGCATTTCCCAGCCCAATAATGGAGGACCTCAGGCAGAAATAGAATAGAAATATGTGAAGGAGAATATAGAGGTATTTTTAGACCCTAATATATCTACTTTTTCATGTACCTTTAAATAGTATATAAATATATATGCACCTATTTTGCTATTCCAACCCTCAAAAGCTGGGGAATATATTACTATATAATTTCATAACACTTGCATAAATCTGAGCAATAGCATAATCACAACAAAATGGAATGTAAAATTAACCAAAGTTGGCTAATAATAGAGAAAATCGAAATATCGTTTGTTTACCATTCTTAAACTAGAAAATGTATCTGCCAAAAATGTCAGAACAATCAGCATGAATTAGAGCAATAGTAAAGTTACAATAGGCTCAAAAGTAAGATATTCCATTTTGCAATTACCCCCCTTTTAATAATAATGTGGGGTAAAAAGGAACCCCAAGGCCCCTGAGCCGCCCAAACAAGTAAAGAGAGGAAGTTGGGAGTTCCTTCCAATACCAGAGTACCTCTCCAACTGAACATCCCGCACTTTAACCCATACTCCCAACCCCATGACGTGCGCACAGCAAACAAAGATCGTTTTTGCGCATGGCGTCGGGGTGAGCAGCCACCCCAAATCCTCTGAGGGTAAAGTGGGGTGGCTGCTCACCCCGACGCCATGCGCAAAAACGATCTTTGTTTGCTGTGCGCACGTCATGGGGTTGGGAGTATGGGTTAAAGTGCGGGATGTTCAGTTGGAGAGGTACTCTGGTATTGGAAAGACCTCCCAGCTTCGTCTCTTTACTTGTTTG
Organism: Paralithodes platypus; assembly: GCA_032716605.1. Taxonomy (NCBI): domain Eukaryota; kingdom Metazoa; phylum Arthropoda; class Malacostraca; order Decapoda; family Lithodidae; genus Paralithodes; species Paralithodes platypus. The sequence goes on along the minus strand of CM064523.1, from coordinate 19,339,898 downwards.
GGCGGCTCAGGGGCCTTGGGGTTTCTTTTTACCCCACATTATTATTAAAAGGTGGGTAATTGCAAAATGGAATATTTTACTTTTGAGCCTATTGTAACTTTACTATTGCTCTAATTCATGCTGATTGTTCTGATATTTTTGGCAGATACATTTTCTAGTTTAAGAATGGTAAACAAACGATATTTCGATTTTCTCTATTATTAGCCAACTTTGGTTAATTTTACATTCCTTAAATTTAATATTGGTGACACAAGAATGTAAGAACATATGAGTGCGACTAATTAATACCATATCAATCCCACCTCCCCATCACCTCCCTGAATATGAACTAACACACCATTATTTATCTCGTAGCTATACAGGATTATGCTCCACCATAGTGTGAAGAATCGAGTTTTTTAACAGTGTTCAACAAAAAGTCAATTAATATTCCATGTGATTCAGGGCAATTATTCATTTTGTATCAACAAATAATTACAAACGTGATAATTATATTCTTATTTCAAATAGTCTGACAGTATTGTGATTATGCATAGCACATGAAGAAATATAAGGTGTTACCGACATGGCGAGATGTGCAATAGAAATGCAATAATATCACCATCACACCAAAACCATAATACTAAAGAGAACAAAATAGCTCTTGGTCCAAAATTCGGTGTCATCAAGATAAAAACGCCTAATTTCAGTTCGGGATTACTTGCCGATAGTTCCCGCTGGCTCGATTTGTGAATTTCCAGACAAGAGCGGGTGTTATGCCGGTGTTCCCTTAATTCCACGTACAGCCCTGGAACTAATGTCTGTGGCAGGACTATGAAGTTAGTAGGGGACATATGGGTTAGTAACTGAGGGGAGGATAAAATAAAGTTATTCATTTACAAACGCAGTTAGACGCGGGTTTGATGCGAGATATTTGTCTAGGCGGAGTTTAAATGAATCAACGGTGATGCAGTCTATAACGTCTCGGGGAAGCCCATTCCACAAGTTGACAACTCGATTGAAGAAGAAATTCTTAGATTCGTGTGAGTTAAAAGATTTACCAATAATTTTGCAACCGTTTCCCCGCGTGTAATTAGATTGGTCGATAGTGAAGTACTTACTACAGTTCATATTGTCGATGCCTTTGATGATTTTGAACACTTGAATTAAGTCACCTCTTAATCTGCGCTGGGTTAAAGGAAATAGATTTAATTCTCTAAGACGCTCTTCGTATGGTTTGTTCTTTAGGCTAGGTATCATTTTGGTAACTCTACGTTGAACTCGTTCTAGCTTGTATATGTCTTTTTGGTAATAAGGGCACCAGGATTGAACGCAGTATTCCAGAAGAGGGCGGACTAAGGAATTGTAAAGGGTTAGGATAACGTCTTTGGATTTATGCTCAAATGACCTGCCTATAAAGCCAATTATTTTGTTTGCCTTCTTAACAACTTCTGAACATTGTTGACTCGGTTTTAGGTTACTCGATATTGTTATTCCCAGATCGGTTTCTCTGTTTACATTCTTAAGCTGAGTGCCATTCATCGAATAGTTTGCTTTCTCATTTAGGTATCAGATATGTAGTACTTTACATTTATCCGCATTGAAACTCATTTGCCAAATTTGGGCCCAATGTGACAATTTATCTAGATTGTGTTGCATATCGTCAACTTGATCTTTTGAGAGTACGCTATTTGCAATTTTTGTATCATCAGCAAATTTTGAGATTGTACATGTGAGACCCTCATCTATGTCGTTGATGTAAATTAGAAAGAGAATTGGTCCTAGTACCGATCCCAGGGGTACCCCGCTACTCACATTGGTCCATTTAGATGCCTTACCGTTTATGACTACTCTTTGCTTTCTGTTGCTGAGCCAATTTTCTATCCATTTCAACACACCGTCTTGTATTCCATGCGCTTTCAGTTTAAGAAGTAAACGTTTGTGGGGAACTTTGTCAAAGGCCTTTTGAAAATCAAGGTATATAATATCTACAGCTTTACTCTCATCGTAGAGGTTGAGGATATCGTGGAAGAAGTCTAAGAGGTTTGTTAAACAGGAACGTTTTTTACGAAAGCCGTGTTGAGTATCTGTAAGTATGTTATTTTCCTCTAAGTGATTTACGAGTCTGTCTCTTTTGACCGTTTCTAGCATTTTACATACAACTGAGGTTAAGCTAATTGGATGATAGTTACTGGGTAGGGATTTGCTGCCTTTTTTGAATATCGGTGTTACGTTGGCTATCTTCCACTGATCCGGCATAGTTCCAGTCTGCAAGGATTTATTGAATAGTAATGTCAGTGGTTTGGAGAGCTCATCCTTAGCTTCCTTTAGAACTCTAGGCGAGATTGCATCAGGTCCAGGCGTTTTATTTACCTTGAGTTTATCTAAACAATTCAATACTTCTCTCTGTAACGGTGATATTGCTTAGAACATCTGAATTATCAATCTGAATCGGCGATAGTGTAGGGATATCAGTGAGGTCTTCTGTTGTAAAAACTGATGCTAAGAAGGTATTGAGGGCATTACTCATTTGTACTTCGTCTTTGGTGTATTCTCCATTTTCATTGACTAACGGTCCAACAGTTGAAGTAACTACTTTTTTCTTTCTGATATAACTATAGAATTCTTTCGGGTTTGTTTTACTTTGATTCGCAATATGTATCTCTAGGGTCTTTTTACTTTGCTTAATTAACTGTTTGGCTTTGCGTCGTAGCTCTACAAATTTCACCCGTTCTTCGTCATTTTGTGAGGATTTTAATCTATCGTTAGCAATTTTTTTTAGCAAGCAGGCAGTTTGAAATATCTTTATTCCACCATTTGGGCTTATTATTATTGCCTGGACGCCGTATTTTCAATGGTATGCAGTCTTGCACTGCTTTTAGGTAAGTGGTTTCGAATAACTTCCAAGATGTATTTATGTCGTTATTGTTAATTAAAAAGCTCCAGTCAGTTTCTTTAAACATAGCTCTAAGTTTATGAAAGTTTGCTTTCTTGAAATAAGGGACTTTTTCGATACTACTATTTGGTTCGTTACTAGTAAAGTTTAAAGTGAAAGTTATCGTACGATGGTCGCTGTTACTGAATTCATCACCAACATTCAAATTCTCTATTAATTCTTCTTTTGGTGCAAGTACAATGTCAAGAACGTTATTACCACGGGTCGGTGTTCGAACAAATTGATAAAGCGAACTCTCTTGCAAGTTCGTATACAAGTCATGTCCCGAGTGTGAAGTAAGTGTATCGCCCCACTTGGTCACAGGTAAATTAAAGTCGCCCAAAAATACGGTATCTTGTGAGTTACTTACATCTGCAATTTATTCATAAATTTCTCGGTCAGTTTGCACTGATTGAGCTGGAGGTCTGTATATTAATGCAAGTATTATTTTTGTACCTTTATTATTCTTTATTAGCACAAAAGATGTGTCGACGTTCACAATTTGAGGTTTTGACAAGAGGGTCGGGTTAAGACTTTCTTTGATATAAGTGACCCCATCTCTGAAGACACCTCGTTCCCGTGCTTCACTGTCTCACCCCTTACACTCGGACTCTCACTCTTACACACACACACACAACGCCACCTGTTGAGCAGATAACTCACCAGGCATTGCACCCCTATAGCATATTTTGAATATGGGAATACTCATACTGTGCTATTTAATCAGGGAACAATGAGGGTATTTATGAGCGTTTCGGTGGGCTTTGTGGTAATGCACTGATACTAGGTACAGCACAAATTCCATCCCAATAATATCTTCCCATTGATACATCGGGATTTGAACCCGGGACCTTTGGATTACCAGGCCAGTGGCAAGACCACTCCGCCACACCTCCCCTATTGCCCTTTATATCTTATTACTTGTACAGTATAGTGATAGGTGTATTTCTATTTTGTATGTAGCATTATGTTTAGTTATATCGATAGTAATAAATATTTGAAACATGCTAATATGCGAATATTAGTTATGTATATTATCGTGGTTAACAGACATATATCTATCTATCTATCTATCTATCTCTTTCTCTCTCTATATATATCTCTATCTGTGCAGCTGTTGCAGGACAATGTTCCTGCTTACACATCAGAAACTTCAATGGGAACACCAATTACAGATAAAATAAAAATACTTCGTCATCCAATATATTCACCTGATGTATCCCAGTCAGGCTCACTATATTCACCTGTGACTTGGGAGAAGGGACGTTATCCTGCAGCAGCTGCACCCTTCTAGGAAGCTTCTTGACTGTGTCACGTACTGCTACCGATAATACAGCATATACAACCTAGATCGATGCAATATATTCAGTTGATCAGTAAATTACCTGATTTACACCATATAAGTATTCTACAGACTTGTGTACTCTGTTTAACCCGTTTCAACTTTTCTACTCAACTAGTAAGCTATTGAAGTCTCTCTTTCAGTCTGTCTTTCCCTCACCATATGGCTTAAACTGCTTAAAGTAGTGTATTGTATTTATTAAAATTACTTTGCCGACATTATAATTACGATACGTTGATAAACTGATTTGCGAATAACATTTTCTGTATTAACACAATGAAAACGGAGTTTGTCGTGGTGGGGAAGCAATATATATTAAAGCAAACCAACGATGAAGTTAGAGCTAAAATGTTTTTGCACTGATATACTGTATATGGAAACATGTGCACATAAAAATATGTTTACCTTTATGTAACTTTAATCAAAAGTTGTTAAGCTGTTCATTAAGGGGAGAAGGGCCTTTTTTCTGGTCCCCTTTCTCCCTCGTGCTTAGCCTAATTAGGTTTAAGATTTGTTGACGTTCGGCCCATTAGTTTGGTGATTTTTAATAACTTTCGCCCCATTTCGTTGTCAATTTCGGACTTTTCGTACTACCGGTATTTAGGTGTCGATTTTTTGTTCATGGCGAGCGATTGCAAGCCTGTAATTTTAAGAGTAGCAGGCCTTCGGCCGGGACATTTATTTTGCCGAAACATGTACAAATCTATCTTGAAGAGGGGTCTAGAGGATGTATTGCTAAGCTTGATGGAGGTCTAGCGAGGAAACTAAACCATAAATTAATTCATTAATTAATACAACAAAAAACTAGCCACTATCGTCTTAACACAGTGTATACATATAGCGGTAGTGTACGGTACACATTGCTCTAATATTACTGCATTATACAATTAATATTACTGCATTATACAATTAATATTACTGCATTATACAATTAATATTACTGCATTATACAATTAATATTACTGCATTATACAATTAATATTTTCACTTTTGGTATCTCCCTGGAATGAATCGCAAGATCTTTGAGATGCTAATACGGTCTTACGGTATAACTCCTTGTAACTTTCTCTCCTAACATTTTTCTTTCCTCCAATATTCTCTAATAATCTTCAACCATCCTGCCAAGGCCCACATAAAACTGTCCTTGACTGTTATAAGTGGCTCATCCATCCAAGACTAATTAGATCAGGTAATTTCCTCCCTGATTACCACACACACACACACACTCACTCGAAGGGTGAAGCAATACATTATAGGCCTATTGCATTAACATTGCATGTCATCAAAATCCTAGAGAAGCTAATAGTTAAACATCTGTCCATATACCTTGAAGAAAACAATATTATAAATATGGACCAGCATGGCTTTCGGGGGGGTCATGCTGGTCCTTGTTTATTATATTGTTTTTTTCAAGGTATATGGACAGATGTTTAACTATTAGCTTCTCTAGGATTTTGATGACATGCAAGGTTAAGCAATAGGCCTCTAATGTATTGCTTCACCCTTCGAGTGAGTGTGTGTGTGTGTGTGTGTGTGTGTGTGTGTGTGTGTGTGTGGTAATCAGGGAGGAAATTACCTGATCTAATTAGTTTTGGATGGATGAATCAGCGTTGGAGCCCATGGAAGGAGGGAGAGAAGCAATTACTCGAAGCAGTTCAACAGTTATTCACTAGACACATTTCTGCTGTCCAACTAGACTACTGGGGAAGGTTGGAAACACTCAAGCTTCTCTCATTAAAAAGATGCAGGGGAATGTATGCCAGTTTACTGGATATGTCTACAAAATATTGATTGGCATCACAACCAACAACCATAATATACGTTTTCACATCCAGCAACGACTGGGCCGTCTCTGCCACATACAGCATACTGCCAAGAGCAGCCACCAGAGTTAAGACGCTTAAAGAGAACGTCTTTGCGACACGAGAGCCTCTTCTCTTTAACGCCCTACCCAGATATCTGCGTGACTCAACCGAACCAAGTATCGAGAAATTTAAAAATCATCTGGAGAGAGAGAGAGAGAGAGAGAGAGAGAGAGAGAGAGAGAGAGAGAGAGAGAGAGAGAGAGAGAGAAAACAAAAATAGAAAAGGCACATTATACAAAGATATTCCACACTAAACTATTTTGGGAAAGGGACCGATAAAGGAAGGAGTGCCATATGTATCAGCTAGGGGGGGGGGGGGGGATTACATCCCTAAGTCTATCTGTAGGCGCAACATGTAGTACTAGAGCAAACATAACATCAATCCTGAGTAATTGTGAAGGGTAGGGTGGACTATGCTGCAAAGTCAAGGTTATATACAGTATATGTATAATTTATATACAGTATATGTATAGTTTATTTTATTTTTTTATGAATTTATATATATTGTTTTAGTTTCTCCCTAGACCTCTATCTAGCTGTTAAAAAAAATACCCCCAAGACCCAATTTGAGGTAATTTTTTTAATTTTTCGGTAGACAAATGCCCCAGCCGACGTCCGGTTCTTTTTAAATTGCAGGATCGTTATAGCTCGTCAGTTAAATTCGACACCAAAATTAGAGGAAAGGTCTTACAATTGACATGAAATGAGGCGAAAAGTCTTAAAATAGCCAAAACTAATGGGGTGGACTTTTTAAGATCTCAAAACTAATGGTGTTAATCAGGAGGGAGTTGGGAGTCCAGGAAAAGGAAAAAAATATAAACTTAATTTGGACGGATTGTATAAACCTTCTACGTACTTCTTTTTCGTGGGTGACTATAATATATACAATATATTTTGTAGTTAAAGATTTACTTCATAACAACTTCCATGGTGAGCATTGTAGTACGTAATCTCAATGCAACAAAATCGTCGGTCGACAGCTATAGCAAAAGTTGTTGGATTTCGTAACAATCTACACTTTCATCATTATCCAATACTTACCCTATTGTGCTTATACAAATATGGCATATAAACTACACAATGCAAACCATTGGACAACAAGCAAAATATGAAAGTTATCAAATCTCATTAATATACTAAATCTAGCTCAAAGAGACTCTCTCTCTCTCTCTCTCTCTCTCTCTCTCTCTCTCTCTCTCTCTCTCTCTCTCTCTCTCTCTCTCTCTCTCTCTCTCTCTCTCTCTCTCTCCAGTTAATTTTTAAATTAGGGGAGATGTGGTAGAGTGGTCTTGACACTGGACTGGTAATCCAATGGACCCGGGTTCGAATCCCAATATGTCAATGGGAAGATATTATTGGGATGGAATTTGGGCTGTACCTAGTTTCAGTGCACCGAAATGCCAAAAAAAAATACCCTCGTTGTTCCCTGGTTAAATAACACAGTATGAATATTCCCATATTAAATATATGCTACATGCCTAGTGAGTTAATTGCTCAATAGGTGGCGTTCTGAGAGTGAGGGTCGAGTGCGGGGAATGAGACTGTGAAGCGCAGAGGCGGAGCTGCTTCAGAGATGGGATTGCTTCGAGCCGGGGTGCTATGTATGTCTCACTCCCTAGACTGGAACAAGACCTCACGGGCCTCACCGCGTTCAGCGGTTGAGTGTGCAGGCTCTCTATGCCCGAGAGGGAGTAGTTGGAATATATAAAAAAAAAACAAAAAAACGATTGAATTATAACTACCGGTAATACAACTAATTCATAACAGTACTAAGTAATGCTTTTAGTAATGTTCAACCACATGAGTAGCATTAATCTTTGTTCGTTGAGCACCAATCTCCGCGATAGTTAGTACTGTCATGCATTCATCGTATAAGTTTTAATGTCATTGTATAGTCTATTTGAACAAGATTTAGTAGTATTAAGTTTACATGATAACTTTCATATTTTGTTAGTTTTCCAAAGTTTACCCTATCACAAACAAGTTTCTAAATGCTCGTTTGATTTGTTGTTGATTGCTTTCCTTAGTATCCCTTTGAAATCCTTTGACATCAAAATATAATGGGTAAAGTCGGTATCACGCAGACGCTTATTTCATAACTGTACATTTATTTTGGCCTTGCAGCTTTTACTTTATCTTATAGCTTCATAACTAATGAGTCACCTTATGCAACTAACCTTCAGACTATTTCCAGGTATAGCCGATTCAAAAGTTTGTCGGCAACCTAGATGAGAACTGTAATTTGAAGATAAACCACCAGTACGGCAATTCCCTGTTGCTTCCAGTCACTATTTAACTGTTAGAGATAAGTTTAAGCCTATGGAATGCAAGACAACACATGTCAGTGGATTGGCGATTGGCTTACAAATAGAAATCAGAGATGGTAGAAAATCTAACTGACAGGATGGCATTACTGGAATGCATGATGTTTTGGTGCGGAGTCCACTCCTATGTGTGTTATTCATAATATATTATACATAAACGATATTGATTAAAACCTCTCATTGTAAGATCTCTAAATTTGTTGAATATTTCAAAATAAGTAACGTAGATCCAGCACTAAAAGTAGAAGAATTCCAGCAAAACTTAAATATACTATTAAACTGGGTTGAAAATGGAAGAGTCTTATACATGGGCATTACAAAATAATTGTATCTCAACACAATAGTGATAACAGTTTATGATCTGGATGTTATAGTAATTAGGGCCTCTAAGGCTCCGAAAAACTAAAACAAATGTATCGTGTTATAGTCTAACCAGTTCTGGTGTTCTGTGTACAGTTTTGGTGACCATATTTTAGGAAAGATGTTGAGAAAGTGGAGTTCAGTCCTGAGAAGGTTTACACAAATTATACCAAAGTTGAAAAATAGCCAGACGGAGAGCGTCTTACAGAGTGGAACAGGTTTAGCCGTACAACACGTAGAATGAGGGGGAGATTTAATATAACTTATATAAAAGCTTCAATGACTATGAAAATCTGGATGTACTGTACATACATACTTCAAAGTTGACTAATACATTTACACGAGGGGGAATGGCTTCACAGTTGTTGGACAACGATAAAGATCATACCAGGCTAAGCATTTTTTTTAACCGTATCGTAAATGTTTGGAATAAACTACCATGAGTCGTTATTGCATGTGAAACTGTCTTTTCTTTCAAAATATACATAGACAAATTAGGAAATTAAACTCCTGCCTTTTTCATTTCATAGTTGCACAAGTGAAGTAAATTGAGTTATGCCCTATGCGCTATTTAATCCTTTTACTTACGAAGGAGCAGCTTCATCAGGACCAATCGGTCTTTTGCTGTTCGCTTTCCTGTATATGTTGCTTTGTAAAGAGTTTTTGCATTTTTAGATTTACATAAGTTTTTCAGTTAGGGTAAACTATTGCAGGTCACCTTTTGTTGATATTGTATAATTTTACTACAATACCAAAACACAGAGCTATGCCAGGCCTTTGCTTTTTGTTTGCAATAATAACACACATACAGTACTGTACATTTCACAGGTGCAATACATAGTTACATACCATAGGGGAAAATAACACTGATACATGTAAGAGTAGAATATCGTTTTGTGTAACAATGCGACCGCTCTGAATCGTGTTCCGAATTCTTAACTTTTAAAATTTTAAAATGTGTTTGGGTTAATGCTCTTATAATTTGTGGCAGTTTTGCTACATTATGACTGTATGATATATAATGCACAAAAACAAACCTCATGGTGTAGTCTGTAGACTACAGAGCAAATTCTACTCCACTCGTTATGAAAGGGATAGGAGCATGATGTGCCAAAATATGAATCGGTCGAACTCAGTCGAAATATTCAACCCCTTTTATCGTATCCATTGTTAAACATTTTTGTTCAGTTTACGAGGAATCGGTAAGAGCCAAGGTTATAAATTCAGTAAAACTGTGTGGCCACCCCGAAGGAGTGGCCACGAACGAAACGCCCTATGCACCATTGTTCCCAGTCAGTCGACATCCCTCCTCCCATCCAGCAACACTTTCATGCATATACTTCTTACTTCTATCCTTCTATCTCTCACTCGGTCGACCTCTCCCTCTCTGTCCTTCCACCTCTCTCTCGTACACTCGTGTAGTCATTCTCTCGCTTCCCATACGTTCCACATGGCCGAACCATCTCAAGGTGTTCCTTTTCACACTTTCCAGCACAACTACATCCACACCACACCTCTCTCGTATTTCCTCATTCATCTGTCTATACCTCTATGTAACTCTGCACGCACATCTCGAGTAACTAATTTCAACCTCTCTCACTCTTGGTTTGACTCTCTTCACCAACGTCCATGCTTCGCTCCCGTAAGTCAAAATCGGGGTTACCACACTGCCATGCAAGGACTTCTTTGCTTCCATGCTGACCACCCTATTTCTTGTTATTGCTTTCAGAATTCCTACAACCATCTTCCCCTGTTGCACCCTCTTCTGCACTTCTTCATCCATACTCCCATCTTTACTCAACACACTGCCCAAATAATTAAATGAGCTGACATCCTCCATAGCCTGACCGTTCAACCTCACCTCACACTCTGTGGCTACATTCCTTTCAAAGACCATAACCTTGCTCTTCCCCGCATTTACCTTCAGATTCCGCTTTTTACACACTGTTCCAAACATATTTCCAGGCCCTGCAACTCCCATTCACTATAGCTCATCAGAAATGTATCATTGGCAAACAGCAGTACAGGCAACTGCCACTCATTTCCTTCCCTTATCAGTGGTACACCAACATCCACTGCCCTTCTGTGTATATATTTCATGACTCCATCCATATATATTGAACAACCATGGGGACATCACACATCCTTGCTTTAACCCAACATTCAGATAAGAGAACTTTCTCTGTTTACTCTCCACACACACGCACCGATGCCTTTGCACCCTCATACATGCTCTTGACTGCTTTCAGCAACTTGCTATCTACTGCGTATATTCTCAGTACTTTCCACATACCTTCTCTATTATACGTGCGGGTAACTCTACCTTATTAACCTCTTCTGTACTGGCGACGGTGTTTTAATTGTATTGTAGCTATATTTAGACAATTTTGTGCAGTTTTAAAAAGGATCTGTGGTATTGAAAAGAGTTAAATGAGATAGTTCAAAGCTTTTGAACTGCTGGAGGACCTTTTATTACTGAATAAAATCGTCTAATAGTAGCCAGAATAAGGTTCAAAGTACGGCACTAGTACTGAAACTGTTAACATACAACACAAATAAGCTGCCAGAAAAAAGATTGCCGATACAAATTGTCGTATGCAAGTGTGGCGCTGCCTTTATAGTCGAAACAACAAATAATACATCCTCACAAAATGTATTAATTATTAAAAATTATATACACAGTAAAAGGCATGACGTATGCATTATATAAAATGTATAATGTAACAAGACAGGCACATGAATTCACTGAAATGTATAATGTAACAAGACAGGCACATGAATTCACTGAAATGTATAATGTAACAAGACAGGCACATGAATTCACTGAAATAATCGTGCTTCGTAATGACTGCCAAACTAATGCAGCTTTCTAAAATGTGTTTACATGTACAGGGTGTCCCAGGAGGAAAGGGCGTCACTTTGGGAAATGATGAAACAAGGTATTCTAAGCATAGAATGTTCTATAACAAAAATTAAAATCGCAACCGTTAACAAGATATTGAAGGCTTAATGTAGTGTCCTCCCCCGCATCACTGTAATGGACTATTCCTTGTCAAATAGTTTCCAACTGGTCCAAAGTGAGCTAATATGTCTATAATCATTTTACAACTTACATAATTATAGTATCTTTATAATAAAATTGTAAAATCATTGCAGAAAGGAGGAGGTATGGTAGGCACTATGCCAGCTAGGCCAGAGCCTTATGGGGATATACTGAAGAAAATATGATTGGCAACATGCAATATCTCTATACCGGTCGATAATTGGAATATTCTTTATAGAACATTTTAGGCTTAAATTATCTTGTTCTATCATTTCCCAAAGTTATGCCCTTTCCTCCTGGGACACCCTGTATATTGCTGCAGTGTGTGAAGCACAAACATTAATACACATTCAGTGTGCAAAAACAACCAAATCGATTCAGTTATGGTATACAGTATATTGCTTTTCATTTAATCTAATTATAGGTCTATAAATAACCCATACATATTTCATTAATAGATCATTTGCCTTGTCTATATTGCTGTAATCCATATACAGTACATATCATTAATAGCTCACTTGCCTTGCCTATATTGACAAACATGAGAGGCCCACGAATTTTAACGGGTTACTAATTAGGGTTGTTACAGTGTGCCTGCTGTGATCTGCACACATCAATAAGTCACATCACTACTGTTTCCAGCAATTGATGATCGGACATAATTTCCAAACAATATTTCGGGTCTGAAAATAAAGGCTACCAGCAACTAAAATCTGTTCATGTTGACCAATGTAGAAAATGTGACACCTAGCCTCTTGTAACTTAAGGGGAGAGTTTTATATATATATATATATATATATATATATATATATATATATATATAAAACCCCAAGACCCCCCTCGAGAAATATTTGAAAATTTTCAGTACAAATCGCCACAGCCAAAGGCCGTTTCCTTCTAAATGGTAGGCTCGATCGTTATCGCTCGTCAGAAACAATCGATACCTAAATGGCATGAAAGGTCTTGAAATAGCCTAACTGATTGGACACATGCTTTAGAATATAAAAACTAATGGGGCTAAGTATGAGAGAGAGTTCAGAACACCACCACCCCAACCCTCTCTCTCCTTCCAAAAAACGGCGACCGTTCTCAATAGAGGTTTTTCTTGTGCACTGCGACTGTCCTCAATAGATCCAGAGCATAAACAAAACATTAGAAAACACCCCAGTGGCACTAAAAACAAAGCAATTTGTGATTAAGTGAGATAATTCCCCTCCATTCCTTGCTACCACTCCTACATATGTGTCCCTCCTCCCCCCCCCCCCCTTCTCCAATTATCATAAATTTTTCCTCTTATTCCCCGTTTTATCGGGTAATTTTCTGCACGAATTTCCCCCTCCCGGTCTCTTTAACACGGGTGATACAGCTAGAGATCCTTGCAACACAGAGACTTCTACTCAGACCCGTCAGTGCCGCTCTACAGCTCAGAGAGGGTGGATAGCTCTCCAAACCACTGACATTACTATTCAATAAATCCTTGCAGTCTGGAACTATGCCTGATCAGTGGAAGCTAGCCAACGTAACACCGATATTAAAAAAAGGCAGCAAATCCCTACCCAGTAACTATCGTCCAATTAGCTTAACCTCAGTTGTATGTAAAATGCTAGAAACGGTCATACGAGACAGACTCGTAAATCACTTAGAGGAAAACAACATACTTAAAGATACTCAACACGGCTTTCGTAAAAAACATTCCTGTTTAACAAACCTCTTAGACTTCTTCCACGATATCCTCAACCTCTACGATGAGAGTAAAGCTGTAGATATTATATACCTTGATTTTCAAAAGGCCTTTGACAAAGTTCCCCACAAACGTTTACTGCTAAAACTAAAAGCGCATGGAATACAAGACGGTGTGTTGAAATGGATAGAAAATTGGCTCAGCAACAGAAAGCAAAGAGTAGTCATCAACGGTAAGGCATCTAAATGGACCAATGTAAGTAGCGGGGTACCCCACGGATCGGTACTAGGACCAATTATCTTTCTAATTTACATCAATGACATAGATGAGGGTCTCACCTGTACAATCTCAAAATTTGCTGACGATACAAAAATTGCAAATAGCGTACTCTCAAAAGAACAAGTTGACGATATGCAACACAATCTAGATAAATTGTCATGTTGGGCCCAAATTTGGCAAATGAGTTTCAATGCGGATAAATGTAAAGTACTACATATCGGATACCTAAACGAGAAAGCAAACTATTCGATGAATGGCACCCAGCTTAAGAATGTAAACAGAGAAACCGATCTGGGAGTAACAATATCGAGTAACCTAAAACCGAGTCAACAATGTTCAGAAGTTGTTAAGAAGGCAAACAAAATAATTGGCTTTATAGGCAGGTCATTTGAGCATAAATCCAAAGAAGTTATCCTAACCCTTTACAATTCCTTAGTCCGCCCTCTTCTGGAATACTGCGTTCAATCCTGGTGCCCTTATTACCAAAAAGATATAAACAAGCTAGAACGAGTTCAACGTAGAGTTACCAAACTGATACCTAGCCTAAAGAACAAACCATACGAAGAGCGTCTTAGAGAATTAAATCCATTTCCTTTAACCCAGCGCAGATTAAGAGGTGACTTAATTCCAGTGTTCAAAATCATCAAAGGCATCGACAATATGAACTGTAGTAAGTACTTCACTATCGACCAATCTAATTACACGCGGGGAAACGGTTGCAAAATTATTGGTAAATCTTTTAACTCACACGAATCTAAGAATTTCTTCTTCAATCGAGTTGTCAACTTGTGGAATGGGCTTCCCCGAAACATTATAGACTGCATCACCGTTGATTCATTTAAACTCCGCCTAGACAAATATCTCGCATCAAACCCGCGACTGACTGCGTTTGTAAATGAATAACTTTATTTTATCCCCCCCTCAGTTACTAACCCATCTGTCCCCTACTAACTTCCTAATCCTGCCACGGACATTAGTTCCAGGGCAGTAATTCCCTTTCCAATGTTCCCTTACCCACTCTAAACCACTGTTTGGACACTTGATCCTCAGTGTTTTGGAGGACAAGCAACCTAGAAGAGTCACTAGATTTGTTGTTGCTTGATTTCCTTTGTACTCCTTTGTACTCCTTTGATATATACGTCCCCCCAACTCTCGCCTCATGATATGATCTTGCGGCAATAATATGTGTTTTTCACCCTCCAAATGCTATTCCCACTTCTTTTATTACTCCTAAATGTTCATATGTTCAAATTCAAAGCAAAATAGGTCCATATGGATAAGTAATAATTATATATATGTTACAAATGACGATTTTCGTCAGATAAAACCAAATAATTTCGCTTGGCGAGAGGGTTTGAACTACCATAGGTTAGCAGTTTATTAGTTCCTTAAGGAGGGCTTCAGCAAACAGGCTGTACATTTCCACACAGACCGATTTACCGTTTGACTCCTATCCAATTGGTTCAAATATCAGTTCTATTGATGAGGTCCTCCCTGAGCTATGGCAGGTTTGAGGTTGGGATATCGAAAATCATAATAATAAATGTATTATTGTTGATACAGGATACATTAAGTGACGGAAAACATAAAAAACGGACAGAATTTATTTAGAAAATTCTGGGGAAAAATATTTCAATGACTGGTCTTTACGCTATGAAGTACGGTATAGGATTGTGAAGCGGCCATAACTTAAAATTATGTGTGTGACTTCCTATATTATAGCCCGCCTAACCCTGAATCCTTGAGTCTCTCTCTCTCTCTCTCTCTCTCACACACATACTACGAATCAGAGAAGAAAATACGGTTGGCCTCAGAGCAGCCATCATTAACTCCATATTGTTATATAATATAGGAAAAGTTACATTATGCTCCAATGACCATTTTCATAACACGGAAATTAGTTGGCCCATAATTAGCACGGTGGATACCATGGTGTGCCTGTTTGTATACTCTCTCTCTCTCTCTCTCTCTTTCGGAAGCTTTCTTATAGACAAAAACTCCCTCAAAATAACTTCCTGTTTTTTTCAGTCTTCAAGTCATATAGCACACTTGTTCTTTGTTTTATAATCATGATTATTCTACAATAGCAATAGCAGTGAGTTCACTGCTCAATAGGTGGCATTCTGAGAGTGAGGGTCTGAGTCTGGAGGGTGAGACAGTGAAGCATTTGAACGAAGCAACCAGCGGCTTCAGAGATGGAGCTGCTTCGAGCCATGAATGGATGCTTCACATGTCTCACTCCCAAGACTGGAACGAGACCTCACGGGCTTCACCGTGTTGAGCGGTGGATTGTAAGGGCTCTCAGCCTATGCCCGAGAGGGAGTAGTTGGAATATAGAAAAAAAAAAAAAAAATCTATATTAGATATATTTCTTTTGATTGAGATGACGACATCACTACAAATCTCCATCGGGATTCAGCGACGATACAAAGGCCAGTTTGGGAAATCATGGATATAGTCAACAGATGAACTTGATGCTTAGGACACCCCTGCTTTAATCCAATTATAAACTAAATGTTATTCCACCAATAGCACCATTTTTTCTCCACCTGAAACTGTTTTACTCACACACATCCTCACATACCTGATAGTAAACCTGCAGGACAAAAAACAGCCAATGCTTGGTCCCAGGGTTACCAATACAAAAGACAACATTCTGCTAGATCCATTTTCAAAATTATTTAGAGTGTCACTAGATAGTAAATTATATGCCAACAATCGCTAGACTAATACCATAATATCTAGAATGTTGCTTAATATAGCTAAAATCCCCAACATCTTGATATAATTCATGTTACTAGATTACAAAAATAAAAACTACTAGAATTAGCAGAACACGGGGTAAATAGGCAAAACTGCTAAGTCTTCACCCCCGCAAACGAAGTAGCTCTGTTGACTATGAAGAGGGTACACTACCTTGATAACATCGTGGCCGGCATATTTATCATATCGACGCCATCGTGACTCTTGTACTCGCTTTGTATCACACACTACGCCATTGTGTGTACACTTTATTATTAAGGTCATACTACTAATATAATCATACTAATACATCAATCTTAATCACTGTTTACCAATTCAAGTGCGTCACGTGTTTGACGTTTATGTAAGGGGGGGGGGGGAGGAGAATGGCATCCAGTGGCCTGACTTTGAGCAGAAATATGTATATATACAGTAGGTACTCAAAATTGTGGCGTCACTCACTCATCACCCCCAAAATATTGCACATGGGGGTTGTATTGAACATTGACAATGATGATTCTGTGGATATCTGATAAGGTGACCTTTGCCCTTTAATTCTAATATGAAAATGTTCTTTCTGCTATAATAAGATGGCACACATTAATGATTAAGTTTTTTCTCAGAGTCCACCATTTTTACTATACTACAGTAGTTGTTGTTTATATTGGTAAGATGTTGACCAAACTTCAGGAAAATAGTAGAAAGGTTAAGATCAAAGATCAAGGTCAAAATAAGATTTCGACTAGTAATTCATATAATGACTGCTAGATTGTCACTAAACAAAAACTAAATACACAAATCGATATGAAAGGTCAAGGTCAAATAAAAGGGCAATATAATATATGCTTTGCTATTATTGCTAACTTTGTAACATTTAGTGAGATAGTTCCTCTGTTTATGAAAATTAGCATTATTCATTTATATACAAATATCATAGAGGTTAAGATTTAGGCCAAAGATCAACGTTAGCTATTTCTCTAATATATCCAAGACAAACTTCAAGATTTTACTACACATATATTAGTTAGTAATTATTACTGTATTACTACTAATATTTTTACAAATCACAATAATCCAGTTAATTACCTGAGGAAGCTCTAGTTTAACATGTTCAGTACCACTAATTGCTTTATCAAATAATATTCTGGCTATCATTAGACGATGTCTCATATTTTAGAAACCATATGCAATAGGACTTTTCAATTCTAGAAAAAGTCGCTTTTAATGATGCTTGAAACATAATTATGTAAGAATTATTATACGTTACCATTTGAACATTAAGCTAACCAAACAAACAAAATGCATCTAACCTAACTATACTCATAATCTACTAGCAAATGTATAATTGGTTTAAGTTTTTAAATAATTTCAGTGTTATGAACATATAAATATGTAGAAAAAACTCTAGAATGCGTCGCACTCCATTAGTATATTTTGAAACTTGGGTAAACATGTAGGCCTATGAATAAAAACGATTGGATGGATTCCTAGAATCATAGCTCAAAAGTAAATTAGTACTCCCTACTACAATTGAAATAATCTCGGGCTTTAATCTCACTCCACCCACTCCTTATATCCGCTCATGGCCGAGTGGTTACGGTGCCCGACTCTCCCAAATATACCTGGAGTGAGTGGGTTCGAATCCTGGTGAGGATACCTCTTACCCAACCTGTCGTACTTAGTCGTACATAATTGATATTTGTCATTTTCAGAGGGGGGGGGGGGAAGCGTAAAAATAGTCATGGTCGAAGTCTAATAAACTCACCACGTGTTCGAAGGCATAGTCTTCCACGAGACTAAAAACCTGGTTCCTCAAATAAGAACTAAGGTTGCTTTCCTTATATCCGCTCATGGCCGAGTGGTTACGGTGTCCGACTCTCCCAAATATACCTGGAGTCAGTGGGTTCGAATCCTGGTGAGGATACCTCTTACCCAACCTGTCGTACTTAATCGTACATAATTGACACTACACCAGTATTGCCAGATAATTCTGCGATCCCCAGAGCGAGGGTGGGTCAGCTGGAACTTTGACCAACTGTACATGTGTACATAATGTGATGTTTGAATGTCTGTTGTGTACGATGGAGAGAGAGAGAGAGAGAGAGAGAGAGAGAGAGAGAGAGAGAGAGTGAGAGAGAGAGAGAGAGAGAGAGATGAGAAGAGTCGTGTATAGATAAAAGAGACGCAAAACAGAACGGTAGTCTGAACACAGTCAACAATACTATAATGAAAAGGCAACAAAGTTTCCCCACTTCAAACACACCCAAAAACGAGATCAGGTCTTGCATTGTATATGGGAGAGTTTAAAAATGGAATAACAAAACGATATTAAATGCAATTGTTATTTATGTATTGGGTATCAAATGCGGTTTTCATGGTTCTGTTTGAGAGTACGTTTTACATGGTATTGTTACTCTATTCAATGAGATTTGTGAACGTATTTCCTTTGTGTTTATGCTTACAGTATGTGTGGGTTACTTGGCGTGATTGTGTGTGTGTGTCAGTCTGTAAGTGAGTGTGTTTCTGGGTATGTTTATAGTGTCCCATTGATTTGTTTGTAACGACATGGCCACTATAGATATTTAAGGACATTGTTAATCTATGTGATTACAAGGTACATTTGTTGATAATAATCCGCACTGAATATATCTTGTGCATTTTATCGCTGGTTTAGTATACACATTGGAAGATAATTAATAATATATGTTATAATTTAATTATTTGCATTTTCTCCTTGTAGCATCATGGATGTTGTTAAAGTACAAATCTTGTTTATCTAAATTGTCAAAGTTGTTTCGTTTTCTACTGTTTCTGAAGGTACCCAAAGCAATTGTGTTTTGTGTTCCTGCACTCTTAATTACACTTTTGTATGAAATATGATTACACTTGAAAGACACACACACACACCAGTTAATATTTGTTAGTATACGATGATGCTTTCCTTCCAATATGTTATAGCTGTTATTTAAGGAAACAATCTCTGGGAAAGTGAGGCTAAATTGAGATAGTGAATATCCTTCTAATTCGTAGTGATGCTTCCCATCGGAATAAATTGTTCTAATGTTTGCTTGAATAAGAAAAAACCGAGGCATCGTAAGTCAAGTGGGTAACTTAGTGTCTATACACACTTCTAACTGTTTATAGATATGTAGGACACATTGATTTTTGTTTATCGATAGAAAATCCAAATGTTCTTGTAATGTATTTATATGGTATTAGGCCAACTGCACGATTAGGAATAGCCCATAGGTTCCCATACACAGACAAGCAACACTTATTCTGCTAATGCTTGTTTACCACAGAAAGGACATCAGAGGCGGGGACGAATTAAACTTGCCACCATTTATATATATGGCACTCAATAAACAGTAAGCCATGTTAAATATATTGTGAAGCCTTAAACGTATACATATAAGAGACTATCACCCGAGTTAAATATGAATATAAAAGGCGTTCAATACTGCATCAATACCGGAACAAATTAAATACGGGCAACAGATCGAGTGTGTCACACACACACACAATTACCCAAACAAATAAACAACAAGTAACATCCAGATATATGATTACATACCACAAATTCAAACCCAGAGCAAATTGCATGCTAGCATGCTAAACAAACACTCCAATAAAGGTCAGTCCGTAAAAATATACGCAAACGCAAATATACAAGTTATATACAGACACTCTACTTGCCGTTAAAATATACAAGTTATATACAGACACTCTACTTGCCGTTAAAATATACAAGTTATATACAGACACTCTACTTGCCGTTAAAATATAGAAGTTATATACACACACTCTACTTGCCATTAAATATACAAGTTATATACAGACACTCTACTTGCCGTTAAAATATACAAGTTATATACAGACACTCTACTTGCCGTTAACATATACAAGTTATATACAGACACTCTACTTGCCGTTAAAATATCAAATATATGCCAGTGTCACATGAACATTTGGCAATGGATATATTCTCGGAATCCCAATATTGGCGTCAATAATTATGCTTAAGTAAATCTATAGTTTGCCCATTTTAACATATTATGCTAGACATAAACATAAACGGGAAGGAACAAGATATTCAGTACTCTGATACAATAAGAGAATGCGGCAATTTATACAATAATAGACAGTTCAATGGTTTTATATAAACACAATGGGTTGAATATAGAACTTAGGTATAAATGAACATGTTACAATAATATTATCAAAATCGTCAAAGGTAAATACACAATAATACGTTTATGCAGGCTCTTGATTCTTGACTACATAATTGATAAAACATTTGTAAAGATATTCTGTAAGCGCGAAACTTATGAACATGGCCCTGCAGTATCGCAGGGATGTTAAGTTGTGTGGATGATTGGAGAAGATAAATTGTCTTAGTCAGCCCTTAAATATGACTCAAGCCTCGTTTTTTTCTGACACCCGCAAAATCTTTTCTCCTACAGATGTAGGGAGAACTATGGAAAAACTCAGTTTTGTTTTAATATGTGTATAAAGAAGGCAAAAGGCAACACAGCCTGTAACAAGTGTCTCCCCCAAAGTTGAAAGTGATAGTCGATATTGTATTTTATTTGTTCGATTTTTTGTTTTTGATTTGTAATATTACTTGTTCAAGCATTGGAAATAAGTGTTGTGTGCTTGTTGTTGTTGTTTGTTTAATAATGTAGTGACCTGAATAGAAGGAGGAGGTGTTGATGAGAGCTAGCTGGATTACGAGCTTTGTATCGATTATACCACCCCAGCTATGGAGTAGGCCTATGTGCCGAGTATATACAAAGGCGTTTTTCAGGACAGTCTAATTATTATGTATCATGAATACGAAAAAACATTGTGTTAAATAATACCGACTGACGTTAAAGTAAAATACAAAATAATGTAAACCATCGTTAGCTTTGTGTAGCAAAGTGAAGGGCCATTCTATAGAATCTCCGAGAAAGGAAAAATATGTAATGAAAACAGGATTATTACAGGATTAATTCAGCTCTTCATGAAAACGTTGAAGCAATGAGTTTTGTAGAAACTGTGAAAATCTATTGGGATAAATTAGATTCGAGAGAGAAGTGACAAAGGCTAAACAAAATGTTGAGAATTTGAAGTATTACATTGAGCGGAAACGGTTGTCAAGGAATGGACATTGATATATCCTTGCATCGTCATAAGGGTGTATTCATAGCGTTAATAATGCCATTGTGGTCTAACCTCAGACAAGCAATAAACTGAATACATTAGAACAAACCATAAATCTGCCGTGTGTAATCCATTAAATATTTATGAAGCTAATTCATTATAAATGTTGATTATCATTAGGCCACCCTATGCTGGTTACGATGAATAAAAAATAAAAAAAGGTTGAAATATTTTAATCAACCCTCTACCTCCATCAAGTTCTTCCAAATACGAGAATAATCGCTTAATAACAAATGTATTGGAAACATAAGAACGCGTCATCGCGTACTGCAAAATTTAAAGTTAGAGGAGCCTCGACGGACAGCTAAGTACAACCGCAAAAAAATAATCATGATCAGTTAATGGAAACTAATCACAGGAGGTAACATTGACACAGGACTGCTAGTTACATTGTGGAGAACACTACTGGATGTCTATAGTCAAACATACACACATATAATATGGGTGCTGTAACACAAACAGTTGTCTTAAGTACTAAACTAAAAATAAACATGTACGAGATATCCTTCCCCCTCATATTTTATATATACAGTAGATATACCGTATATATATATATATATATATATATATTATATATATATAGATATATATATATATATATATATATAAATGTTTAATATATATTATAAACCACCAACTTCTATAAATAAGTAGACTGCACATTCGTACACATCACGCTCTCTCTCGCTCTCTTTTTTTCTCTCTCTCTCTCACACACACACACACACACACACACACACACACACACACACATACCCACACCACACGCACACTCATACACGCAACCAAAACATATCCAGTAAAATATTCACAGTTTGTCACAGTCTATGGACAAAATAACAATCAACATTCATAAAAAAACGCTGGCAACAGAGTCAAAAGCAACAGTTGAAATATATATAAACTTGAAATTCATAATTTTTGAAATATAAGGAAGATATACATGCTAAAAGGAAATACGTTCAAAAGGCAAACTAACACAGTGTAATCAAAATGGCTGAGAGAAGTACACACGGAGTCAAAAGTCTTGTAACAATTTGATGAAAAATATCAAAATTTTGCCAATGGTACGAACATAGGAAGTAAAATTAACACATACTTTGAAATACAAGAACTCCATCAAGATTTAAGAAGACTAGTAAACTGATCAGAAAATTGGAAAATGGATTTAAACATTGAAAATGACAATTATTACATATTGGAAGCAAAAATAATCATACGCATTACAATCAAACTTGTCTCTGCACTAAAAGTAATAATTCAGGCTGTTGTTGTTGTTATAGCCCCAATATACCCTTTATGGGAATCCCTCGGCATCCAGGTATTCCCAGGAGCCGCACCTCGACAAGAGGAGGTAGGGTATAGTGAGATCCGTTTGTGAGATGGCAGCAGAGGAGGAGGTCAGTTTCCTCTATACACAACTCTCCCAGCAATGCCATGAGTGCAGATGGATCTCATTGGCGCGTTATTCCCCCTTTTAGTTGTCTTGTACGACACCACCCCGCAGTAAGATACAAGGGGCATATTATTTTCCTCCACTAAATATAGAGGACTCACTTACCCCCAGGGGGGTTACAGTATCTAGTAGCTTAAAGCCCAATCTCCAGGTCTCAGAGTCATTTAATATATTAGAATGTCAATAAGTCCTAGGGGGGGGGGGGGGGGGGGTTGCCCTCCTACCCTCCCCTCAACTAATTCTGTATCTCACGGCAAACGGTTATTGGCAAATATAGCTTTTTTCTTCTGTGTTATCCCCCTTAACCCTCTATTTTCCCTGATCTTCATAGCCCTCCCCTCTAGATAGGGGGGGGGGGGGGGAGGGTGTCTAGGCTATAGATTGTTGAATAATGGGTAAATACTCCTTTCCTGCAGTCCTTGCTGTAAAACAACGCTGGATATCATTAAAGAAATCTTTCGCCGCACTATTTGAAACAGTTTATTAGGGAAAAAAGGGACTCGCCATATTTTTCTCATTTTAGTCCGCATGGAGGAATTTCGTTATCAGCACTTGAAAAAACCCGATTACACCGAAAAATGACACCAAAATAATAAGTCCCGACCGTAAACAAAGCATTGCGTCCAATGAATCCTTCGACTTTACTTTCTTCTTGTTTTGAACGATGCGGTGGGTGCGAATCACCCAATAAATGGCGAGAGCGTTACTCACAAAAACGAAATACCAGCAACCTGTTTTTGCCCCCTTACATATTTACATATATGAGGATGACAATAAATCAAGGGGGGTGAGGGGGGGGGGGTCAACGCACCCTGAATGTAACGACGATAGTAGGGTTGGGTGATGGCTGATAACGACCGTGTTTGATGGAAGAGCAATAATTGTTTGGTAGTTTCACAGGTACTGTACGGCACGGTAGCCTTGTCTGTTTCCTAGTCATTCAGGTGTGACTATAACCTCATGAAACAGGGACAAGTGGCTTAATTCTCCATTTTTGATAATGCACAATATTGACGAAAATTAGGGGGCGGTGTGAAACAAGTTGTGGCAAAATATCATGCTGATCCAATTGTTTTTAATAAGTTATTCCCCCAAAACGATGCCTCACGGCCTCTGAAACCCATAG
>CM064523.1:18533686-18628686 GCA_032716605.1 Paralithodes platypus | reverse complement strand
CGAATTAATTCATATTTTATCACCAACAAACTTTACTTCTAAATTTAATTAATTAAATCAACAAATACATGTGGCACTCCAAGGACTCGAACCTAGGACACTTAAACCAAAATTCCGCGCACTTATGCATTACGCTATCAAGAAAGTTAAACAATAATTACAAGCCTACGATTTATTATGCAGTTTCGAATCCTGCATATTAATATGAGCATTTACATATATCCCAACTGTGTTATGGTAGCCTAATGTATAGACGAATGGAAAGAGTAATTAATGAGGCACTTAACCCTAGGGAAGGCCTCGCTATAAACTGCTCTAGTATTCTTACATTCTTACTATTACGTGCATCAACTGCAGGTAAATCTCGGGGGTTAAGTGGATGGAAATCAAGAAAAGACTAAATATTCCTAGAAGAATAAGCTCGACAAAACAGAATTAACTTAACGACATGAATGGCGTGAAAAGGGAAAACCTTAATATCTGTGGGAGACTTAAACACTTTGTTTTTGTTTGAAGTCTCCCACGGATTTTAAGATTTTCCCTTTTCCCTTAGGAAAAAACAAAAACAAATGTAATGTAACATGTAGAAATGTGTTGTTCTGTCGAGGACAAATCTGCTTCTTAATACTAAGGAGAGATATTATAAGGAAAAGGGTGGGTAGCATTACTTGTGTTGGAAATATTGTACTGCACTAGCTGTTCAATTATATCCCCTGAACTTTCTCCCTCTCTCGCTGTCTCTCTTTCTGAACACTCACCTATCATCAACGCTTATAATTATAATTGTATCAAAATATATTCCCTTTTCTCTCAGCCCCGAAACAGCATATCCAACAACAACAATTCCCAAAGTGTGACCCCAACAGCCACACAACGCCAAACTGTTCACACGAGAACAATGTGGTCAGGATATTCAGGGTGAGGAAGTTACTTTTTCTGGACCGCCTTCTTCCTCACGCTTAGCCATATTTGTTTTGATATTATAATACTATTGCCCCATTACTTTGTTGATTTTACGACCTGTCGTCCTATTTCTTTATCAACATCAAGACCTTTCGTTCCATTCAGGTGTCGATTTTTCGTGGCACTCGATAGCGAGCCTTTGATTTTAAAGGAGTCGGCATTCGGCCAGGACATTTTTCTACCGAAAAAATGTACAAATTTAACTCGTAAGAGGATAAGATAATTTATTAAGCTTGATAGAGGTCTAGGGATGAATAAAACAACACTAAATCTATAAATAATGAACTAATAAATACCATCTACCCCCTTACGGAAACCCAGCCATAACCCTCACTCACGTTTGGGTATCCGTAAATCGATTCCGACCAACTATGGAAAAGTAATCTCAAACTGAAATTGGAAACCCTATGTCGATGGCAAGGAAATTGGGTCTCGTTTTTTTTTTTTTTTTTTTTGTATTGTTTTTTGTTAGGTATTTGTGCTCTAACCCATTCAGTACCAGAACGTCCTTTTCATCATATTCTGGCAACTATTATATGATTTCATTCAGCTTAGGAAGGACCTCTAGCAATAATAAGGCTTCAAAATATCGTAACCAACTCTTTTAAATGCAACAGATCCTCCCTAAGCTCCCTAAATATAGCTAGAATCAAATATAACACACGTCGCCGGTACTCAAAGGGTTAAATAACATGATGGTACAGTACTTTGAGTGCGTTAATTGCATTGCAGGGTCTGATACACATTCCTTATGGGCCGGTTTTCAGGACCACTTTCTTCCTTATGTTTAGCCCCGTTAGTTTTCAGATGTTAAGATGTTTGCCCCATTAGTTAGTCGATTTTAAGACCTTTTGCTCCATTTATTCGTCAATATTTAGACCTTTCGTGCTATTTAGGTGTCGATTTTTTCCTTGGCGAACGATAGTGAGCCTGTAATGTTGGAAGAGCCGGCCTTCGGCCGGGAAATTTTTCTACCAAAAAATGTACAAATTAATCTAGAAGGTGGATCTAATGGATGTATTTTTTTTATTTGATGGAGGTCTAGGGAGGAAACTAGAAAAATAATGAATACATGAAAAAATCGCACAACAAAGTGAACCATCTCCCCTTAATGGATTATAACTGCAATGGATAAATTTGTACATTCACCATCTGACATTCGCTGTTATATTGGTTAAAGATAACTTAAATATTTGGATACATTTCTCTATATCACGTGGACTAATATTTATATAGCGCTTTTCCAGACCCTGACTACTAACCCCATTCTTTATAAATAGGAGGGGAATAATTAACCCTTTGAAGATAGTGACGCATTATGACCGTTCATTCTGGTTAACATTAGACGATTGTATTCAGCTTAAAAATTATCTGTGCGCTAAAAGTGAGCAAGGTAGCAAAATCAGCTAAACTTCCATCTTCGAGGTAACACTGTCAGTGCTCCACGAGTGCTACGTAGCTGTATGTGGCGTCATTGTGTAGCGATTTCCACCTAGTTTTCGGCGCAATACAGTTCCTTTCATACTGATGGTTGATATAGCAGTCAGAACGGCCCAGAAAGGCCCAAAACGGCCACAGAGCACCCGCTAGAGGAGGGTAGTGACTTGATAGACCAAAAAATTACATTTATCTCCTAAATATATGATTATGGTGGGGTGGTTCATTTAATCCAAGTGTTCAGATGATGTAATATTTGATAACAAATAAATATGTCCAACTTATTTTTCGATGTATTAATTTTATGCTGGGAATTATATTGGTATTAGGTTACTGATAATCAGTCAGAATTGTGTTGATTTACCACTAAATGTAAAGTATAAGTATTTGCAACATGATATTAAGTACATTTATATTGAAATGATCAAATTATTTTGCACGATACCAGACTTTATTTTCTTAGACCTATCCCGGAAAAATATAAGGAATCTTTATCCCAACATAATTTTTCAATAAATTATATACGAACTTCTATTTCAAATGTATTATTTTGGTTTTGTCTTCAAAGCAAGTTATATTAAGCCTGAATTGTTTGGTTCTTCACAAAATACCAAATATAGGATGCTTTGAAATAGAATTTGCAATAAAGCAAAACCATATCACGAGTAACGAAACATAAATAATTTATGCATGGGAACTAAGTAGCAAGTATTCGTTAGCAAACAACATTATCCAGAGACATTAAAAAAATATATATGTTTTAGTTATTACAAAATTAATATAACCTAGACAAAACATTCCCTGAAGTAAAAAGTTAATATATAATTATAATTATGTTGATTACACTGTATATTAAAGATCATATATATATATAGTCCACTGCAGGACAAACGCCTCTCCCAAACGTTTCCACTCCAACCGGTCAGATGTTAGTCGGTTCCATCCTTCCCCAGCAAACTTTGGGATCTCATCACTCCATCTAGTTCACTGTCTACCCCTTCTTCTAGCTCCCTCTCTAGGTTCCCATTCCGTTGCTCTAGTTGTCCATCTGTTATCATCTTTTCTATATATATGACCTGCCCAGGACCATTTCCTCTTTTTTATGGTACTGAAAATATCTTCTAATTGTGTTTGTTTTCTTATCCAAGAGGCTCTCTTCTTATCTCTCCAAGCTATACCTAACATTATCCTCTCCATTCCTCTTTGGGCACTCCTAAGTTTACGTTCTAGACACTTTTTTATACTCCATGTTTCTGATTCATAAATTAGTACAGGGAGGGCACATTGGTTATATATTTTCCTATTTAATGAAAGAGGTAGCTTAATTATCATAATGGAGCTCTGTTTACCAAATGCATTCCATCCCATTTCTATTCTTCGCTTGATGTTTATATATATATATATATATATAATATATATATATATATACATATATATATATATATATATATATATATATATATATATATATATATATATATATCTTGTTTGACCTAGCCCGCTATAAACTAAATACTGTATATGACTGGGTATCAAGAAGGCCCTATAATGTCGTGTGTTGCTCACCCCCTTTATACACCAGTTCCGTGACCCAGCGAGGGCTCTTCACCATTATCAAACTTATACACACATCCAAACTATTTATACAAAAATGAAGAAACAGGCGAAAGTGGCGGAGTTGTTATCGAGTTGTTCCCGTAGTTTGACCCTCAATCGTCTTTAGTGAGACAAGTCGATTGATGGAAAGGTATATACTCTATATATATAATGTATATATATATATATATATATATATATATATATATATATATATATATATATATATATATATATATTATATATGTATATATGTATATATATATATTATATATACTGTATATATATTAAGTCTACCTATCTATCTAATGCCGGATGCCGTGATCCCCGAAGAGGTGGCCACGAAGGAAATGCCCCCATGCATTTCTGTCCCCAGTCAGTCGACGTCCCTCCTCCTATCCAGCACCTTATTCACACCTCTCTGTCCTTCCACCTCACATTTGTACACTCTCTTACCCATTCTCTTGCTTCCCTTACGTTCCACATGGCCGAACCATCTCAAGGTGTTCCTTTTCACACTTTCCAGCACATCTACATCTACACCACACCTCTCTTTTACTTGTACTCCTTTGTCTGTCTATCCCTCCAAGTAAATCCGCAAACACTTCTCAAGTAACTCATTTCCACACCTCTCACCCTTGGTTTGAGTCTCTCCACATCGTCCATGCTTCGCTCCCGTAAGTCAATGTCGGGATTTCATGGACTTCTTTAATTACTTCCGTGCTGACCACCCAATTTCTTGTTACTGCTCTCAGTGTTCCTACAACCCTGTTCCCCTGTTGCGCACTTCTTCATCCATACTCCCATCTTTACTTAACACTCTGCCCAAATACTTAAATGAGCTGACATTCTCCATAACCTGATCGTTTAACCTCACCTCTCACTCTGTGGCTGCACCCCTTTCAAAGAACATAACTTTTTTACTCCCCGCATATACCTTTTGATTCTGTTTTTCACAAACTGTTCCAGACATATTTACCAGAACCTGCAACTCCCTTTCACCATCGCTCATCAGAACTGTAACATCGGCTAACAGAAGTATAGGCAACCTCCACTCGTTTCCTTCCCTTATTAGCGGTACACCAACATCCACTGCTCTTCCTTATATTTCATTCATGATTCCATCCATATATATATATTGAACAACCATGAGGACATACCAATCCTTGCTTTAACCCGACATTCAGATAACATAACTCACTCTGTTCATTTTCCACACGCACCGATGCCTTTGCAACCTCATACATGCTCTTCACTGTTTTCAGCAACTTGCCATCTACTTCGTATATTCTCAGTACTGTCCACATACCTTCTCTATCAACTCTGTCATAGTACTTATCCAAGTCTATAAAGGCAGCATACAACTCTTGTCGCTTCTCCAGATATTTCTCCACAACACATTTCAGGGCAAAAATCTGATTTACAATTCTTCTCTTCCTAAACCCGCCCTGCTTGTCACCTCCCCATTTCTCCGTTTTCACTCTCACTCTCTCGATCACTACCCTACTGTACACCTTAACTACTACGCGTAGCTAATATATACCCCGGTGGTTACCACACACTCCTCTGTCCCCTTTACCCTAATACAGGGGGACTATTATGCCGATCTTCTAGTCATTAGGCGCACTTCCCTTCTCCCATTCTAGTTTACACATTTACCATACTCATTCAATCACTATCTCACCACCATACCTCAGCATTTCCCCACACATTCCATCTATTCCTGATGCTTTCCCCATCTTCACTCTTTTCATGGCTTCACACACTTCTGACCTCCTGATCCCCTCTTCCTGCTCCACTACTTCTCTTCGTATCTCTCCCATACCCCTTCCAACTATGTTTGCTGGCGTTTCATTCCTTATGATTAACAATTCATTGAAGTACTTGCTCCATATCTCGACCCTTGCTTCTTGGTTAACACTCTCCCATTCTTATCTTTCACACACTTACTAGTTCCCTTGCTACCCTCCCTCACGTTCTTGACCTCTTGCTAGAACAGTTTCTTACACTCCCTCCATGTTACACTTAGATACCTTCAAAATGCCTCATCTGTTCTTCTCTTACTTTCCTTCACTACTCTCTCTTTCTTCAAGTACTTCTCTCTTTTCTGTCTCTCCAAATCTTTGTTCCCTCTACTACTAAACCACTCTCTATACACTTTCTGCTTGTCTTCAACAGCTATGTTTTCCTCTTCAGTCCACCATGCTGTATCCTTCACTCCCCTCCCTCTTCTCCTTACTCCACATACAAAGGAGTACAAAGGAAATCGAGCAACAACAGTTCTAGTGACCCCTCTAGGCTGCTTGTCCTCTAAAACACTGGGGATCAAGTGTCCGAACAGGGGTTTAGAGTGGGTAAGGGGAAATTGGGAAGGGAACTACTGCCCTGAAACTAATCCCTATGGCAAGATTAGGAAGTTAGTAGGGGACAGATGGGTTAGAAACATAACATAGTAATAAG
This sequence comes from Paralithodes platypus, assembly GCA_032716605.1. NCBI lineage: Eukaryota > Metazoa > Arthropoda > Malacostraca > Decapoda > Lithodidae > Paralithodes > Paralithodes platypus. The sequence continues at coordinate 18,622,230 of CM064523.1, read as the reverse complement.
TGATCTTTCGTATATCTGGGAAAAAGAGAGTAACGTCTTAGTAATATATACAGAATATACGCAATAATCCTTGATGGATCTGAGGGGGGAATAAAATAAAGTTATTCATTTACAAACGCAGTCAGTCGCGGGTTTGAAACAAGATATTTATCTAGGCGAAGTTTAAAAGAATCAACGGTGCTGCAGTCTATAAACGTCTCGGGGAAGCCCATTCCACAAGTTGACAACTCGATTGAAGAAGAAATTCTTAGATTCGTGCGAGTTGAAAGTTTTACTAATAATTTTGCAACCGTTTCCCCGCGTCTAATTAGATTGGTCGATAGTGAAGTACCTACTACAGTTCATATTGACGATGGCTTTGATGATTTTGAACACTTGAATTAAGTCGCCTCTGTATCTGCGCTGGGTTAAAGGAAATATATTCAATTCCTTAAAGACGCTCCTCATATGGTTTGTTCTTTAGGCTAGGTATCATTTTGGGATCTATATGTTGAACTTGTTCTAGCTTGTCTATATCTTTTTGGTAATAAGGCCACCAGGATTAAATGCAGTATTCCAGCAGAGGGCGGACTAAGGAATTGTAAAGAGTTAGGATAACTTCTTTGGATTTATGCTCAAATGACCTGCCTATAAAGCCAATTATTTTGTTTGCCTTCTTAACAACTTTTGAACATTGTTGACTCGGTTTTAGGTTACTTGATATTATTACACCCAGATCGGCTTCTCTGTCTACACTCTTAAGCTGAGTGCCATTCATCGAATAGTTTGCTTTCTCATTTCGGTATCCGATATGTAGTACTTTACATTTATCCGTATTGAAACTCATTTGCCAAGTTTGACAACTTATCTAGATTGTGTTGCATATTGTCTACTTGTTCTTTTGACAGTATGCTATTTACAATTTTTGTATTGTCAGAAAACTTTGAGATTGTACAGGTGAGGCCCTCGTCTATGCCGTTGATGTAAATTAGAAAGATAATTGGTCCCAGTACCGATCCCTGGGATACCCCGTTACTTACATTGGTCCATTTAGATGCCTTACCGTTTATGACTACTCTTTGCTTTCTGTTGCTGAGCCAATTTTCTATCCATTTCAACACACCATCTTGTATTCCATGCGCTTTTAGTTTTAGCAGTAAATGTTTGTGGGGAACTTTGTCAAAGGCCTTTTGAAAATCAAGGTATATAATATCTACAGCTTTACTCTCATCATAGAGGTTGAGGATATCGTGGAAGAAGTCTAAGAGGTTTGTTAAGCAGGAACGTTTGTTACGAAAGCAGTGTTGAGTATCTTTAAGTACCGTATGTTATTTTTCTCTAAGTGATTTACGAGTCTGTCTCTTATGGGTGTTTCTATCATTTTACATACAACTGAGGTCAAGCTAATTGGACGATAGTTACTGGGTAGGGATTTGCTGCCTTTTTTTAATATCGGTGTTAAGTTGGCAAGCTTCCATTGATCAGGCATAGTTCCAGACTGCAAGGATTTATTGAATAGCAATGTCAGTGGTTTGGAGAGCTCATCCTTAGCTTCCTTTAGAACTCTAGGTGAGATTGTATCAGGTCCGGGTGATTTATTTACCTTGATTTTATCTAAACATTGCAATACTTTTCTCTCTGTAATGGTGATATAGCTTAGAACATCAGAATTATCAATTTTAATCGGCGATGGTGTAGGGATATCACTGAGGTCTTCTGTTGTAAACACTGATGCAAAGAAGGTATTGAGGGCATTACCCATTTTGCACTTCATCTTTGGTGTATTCTCCATTTTCATCAACTAACAGTCCAACAGTTGAAGTAACTACTTTTTTCTTTCTGATATAACTATAGAATGCTTTCGGGTTTGTGGGTTTGTTTTACTTTGATTCGCAACATGTAACTCTATGGTCTTTTTACTTTGCTTAATTAACTTTTTGGCCTTGCGTCGTAGTTCTACAAATGTCACCCGTTCTTCGTCATTTTGTGAGGATTTTAATCTATCATTAGCAAACATTTTAGAAAGCAAACAGTCTGAAATATCTTTATTCCACCATTTGGGCTTATCATTATGGCCTGTACGCCGTATTTTTGATGGTATGCAGTCTTGCACTACTTTTAGGTAGGTGTTTGCTAATACTTTCCAATATGTATTTATGTCATTATTGTTAATTAGAAAGGTCCAGTTAGTTTCTTTAAACATTGCTCTAAGTTTAGGAAAGTTTGCTTTATTGAAATTAGGGATTTTCTCGATGCTGCTATTTGGTTCGTTATTAGTAATTCGCACATCTCTCTTCCTAGAACACTTTGCTCGCCTTTTCCACTTCCTCCATACCCTCCAGGTCAAAACTAATCTAACTAGTCGTCTCTCTACAGCTCTCTTGAACTCTTCCCTGATCTTCTCCTCCTGCAACCTCTCAACCCTCTTAACCACTCCACCTTCCTCTCGCCACCCTCCAGCTCTCCACACCCATTTCTTCTGTATCCTAATTTTAGCTACTACTATAATATAATGGTCAGACAACCCCCCCCCCCCATTTTCCTATACACCCTAGCATCCAGCACAAAATTCTTCAGTCGTTCATCCACACATAATTATATAATCAATCAGTGCCTTTTGTTCCACTGTCTCGCTCTCCCTCCTCCACTCCACTTTCCATGTGTACCTGTGTATCATTCTGTGTCGGAAAAAGATGTTGGATATCCACAGCCTCCTCCCCACACATACGTCCACAAGTGCACTACCATTCACATTCACCTCGAACAGTACACCCCATCCTCCCACCACTCTATCAACTTTCATATCACCCATCTTCTCATTCATAACCCCAATTAGAAGCATTCTTTCGCTCTCACCAAACTTATCCAGTCACACCTCAACATTCACCCAGAACTCCTCTTTCTCTCTTACATAATATTATTTATCCTCAGTCGGTGCATACACACACAACCACCCACGTTTGTATTCCTACTTTCATTCTTATCCACACAATCCTTCCGCCCACAGAATCATAGTCCCTTATACGTTCCTTCCAATTCTTACATACAAACAAATATGCACCTTCTTTTGCTCCCTCATTCTCAATCCCTCCAGCACACACACCTATTCCACATTCCCATTCTCTCACACCATTCCATTTGGTCATTCCGAATAAATCCAGCCTGGCCTTCACTAACACTTCCAGAACCTATCTCTCTTTTATGTCCTCATTCATGCCTCTTACATTCCAAGTCGAAATCCTAATGCAGTCCATGTTTGATCGAAGTTCGTGAACAGCAGGTCCGTCCGATTACGAGTCCATTTGTTCGTTTTTTGTTGCTGTTGAATTTTTACAAGTGAAGGGTCGCAATCCAAACCGACTTATCCTCTTTAGTCGCCTTTTATGACACGCAGCAGGCACGTGGGGCATATTCTAATCCCTTACCCCCAGGGGGGTAGGGGATACACTTGAGCTACTAAATGTGTTTATACTCTTAGCGGGGCTCGAGCCACCGACAGTCAGGATGATTGTCCATGCTTTAACCAACTCTTTGACAGCGTGGTATATATATAATAATGTATATATATATATATATATATATATATATATATATATATATATATATATATATATATATATATGTTGGTAAAGCCAGGTAATAAATTTTCTTTAATACATACGAGGTTAAAAGAAATGGCAATTTCTGCGTTGGAAATTTTATTATTCAAAGTTTCCAGGTCTCTGATGAGTTTTCGCTGGGTGGCAGGAAGTAGATGAAGGAGATGAGCAAAATTCATGGTGGTACAGGGTTACATTAAAGTACATGATGATACAGGATATACGACGCGTTTCACTGGACAACCAGCATTATCAAGTAAGGAAGGAATGATATAAAAGGTAAACAGGAAGGGTATATATAGAGGGTGGAGGATCAGAGGAGGCGGAAAACAGGGGGCAAAAGTCTGCTATTGGTGGAAGGGAAAACTAGGAGAGAAAAGGGGGTAACCGCTTCACGCATGCGCACTGGATGCGGGATGGTGGTCGATAGGTGGGGTCGAAGCTGATTGGCTGCGTGTCGAGGGGCGTGGCCTAAGTTGTGTGGCGCCTGCAGAAGACGAAGCTGAAGGAGGTAGCGCGGGGGGCTGCGTCAAGGGCACCGGGGGGCGAGGAGGGGTGTTAGGTCCTGTAGGGTAGTGCCTTTTGGCAGAAGGAAGGATCTGAAGGTCCAGAGTTTGGTTGTTGATGTTGGGATGTAAGGCTTGGATATATAAAGCTTCGAGAATAGGTAATCTCCTTGGGTCACTTTCTTTATCGAGTATGGTGGTGTGTTTCTCTAACTCGTTGCGTGTGAGGTGAGGGTGGTTAGGGGTGAGATAGTGGTCTTTGGTGGCTCCAGCCTGAAGGTGAAGAGTTAACCGACGTGAAAGACGAGTCTGCGTCATACCAATATAGGAATGAGGTCCACAGTCCTCATAATTACAGGTATGTTGGTAAATGACGTGATCGTCGGTCATCGGGCTCTTTATCTTGGTGGAGGCTGGTTTGTTGCGGAGAACGAGGTTGGAGGTCTTGGGGGATTTGTAATAAATTATTAATTTGATTTTGTTTTCCGGGTTGGTTGGGTGGACATGCTTGGAGATTATTTCTTTTAAGACGGCCTCGTCATTTTTGTGTTCAGAGGACATGTAATTGCGGTAGAAGATCTTAATTTCATTGGGGGGGTCAATGTTGGGAGGGCTTTGGGTGTACCATTTTTCAAGATGGTGGTTGATGGTGCTGGAGATGTCGGAGTTGGAGTATCCGTTATTTACTAAAACTTGGGATAGTCTTTCTAGTTCCTGGTGGGTGTCGGCCCAGGTAGAGCAGTGCGTGAGGGCTCTCCTAACATAGGCGGAGATGGAGGATAGAAGATAACGGCGGGGGCATTCACTATCACCGTTGAGGCATTGTCCTGTGTTAGTTGGTTTAATGTAGACGGTGGTTTTGAACCCATGGTCGTTCAGAGCTACGAGGATGTCGAGGAAGGGGAGTTGTCCATTGTTAGATTTTTCAAAGGTGAAGTTAAGTCCGGAGGAGGTCATGAAGCGACGCTGGAGTTCCTGTAGTTCGTGGAGGTCCTTGATTTGCACGAAGATGTCATCCACGTATCTACAGTAGAGGGCGGGTCGTTGGGCAGCCAGGAGCTCTTCCTCGATGGTACCCATGAAAAAGTTCGCAAAAAGAACTCCTAGGGGGCTGCCCATCGCCACACCGTCTATCTGCTTGTACATGTTGCCCCGGGGGCAAAGGAAGGGGGCCTCCTTGGTACATAGCTCCAGTAGTGTTTTCAGGGCCTTCTCCGGGATGTCCAGTGTAGGAGTATCAGGGCAATGATAAATTCGACGTAGAATCATGTCAATGGTCCTATCCACTGGCACGTTGGTGAACAGGCTTTCTACGTCGAGAGAGGCGATTGTGTGGTTGTTGTTACGGGGGGCGTCTCGTAAAATTTCCAAAAATCGTGGGCTGAGTTAAGGTTGAATTGGCTGGGCACGTAGGGGGTGAGGAGGTTGTTCAGGGCCTTGGCGATCTGGTAGGTGGCAGTGGGGATCTGGGAGATGATGGGGCGGAGGGGGTTCCCAGGTTTGTGTGTTTTGATGGTTCCGTACGCATAACCAGGGGTGTATTCTCCGACGAGTTTTTTAAGGTGGATCCCTCCTTGTTTGGCGTTGATGGCGGTGATGGTGGTGTTGGCAATACGTTTGATTTCGTCGGTTGGGTTGCGGGTGATCTTTTTAAGGGTTTTTTAAGGGTCTTTTTAAGGGTTTAAAAACCCTTCCTGTTTACCTTTTATATCATTCCTTCCTTACTTGATAATGCTGGTTGTCCAGTGAAACGCGTCGTATATCCTGTATCATCATGTACTTTAATGTAACCCTGTACCACCATGAATTTTGCTCCTCTCCGTCATCTACTTCCTGCCACCCAGCGAAAACTCATCAGAGACCTGGAAACTTTGAATAATAAAATTTCCAACGCAGAAATTGCCATTTCTTTCAACCTCGTATGTATTAAAGAAAATATATATATATATATATATATAAAATAGTCATGATATACACTGAAATAGCTCTGATTAACACTGATTATATTAACCCTCTCTGACATATGACGCGATTTTGAGCCTATTGGGGATACTTTAAAGCCTTTGCTACCATCAGGGGTATTTAGAAACCTTTAGTTTAGTTACTTCAACCTCTGCAGTTGTCTTTGAGTTAGCTGTGGGCAGAAAACTAATATTGGAGAGGTAATTATAAGAGTGAGAGAACTCTATTTCTTATTGCTAATCTGGCAACCTCTGCGTCATAAATGCGTGAAAGGGTTAATAGTGGTAGAAGAGAGAGAGAAGGGGGGGATGGGGGTTACAGGTGCAACTTTGCGGCGTGTAAAGAAATAGTAAGAAGAGGTGAGTTGATAAGACAAAATGTTTTTAACACTTTTGGTGTGGGCATATTTCCAATATATTAGGGGTTATTCAGGCACTCCTGAATGATTGAGCAAGTGTCTGAATGACATTAAATGTATTCAACCAAAAACTAGAAGAAAATGGCATCAAAATGACACCAGAACGAGCTTCGTAGCACGTGAGGTTTGTCAGCCTATGCCCGAGAGGGAGTAGTTGTAATATAGAAAAAAAAAAAAAAAAAAAAAAGCGTTACCATAAACATCGGCAAATATTTGCTAAAACTGAGCGAATTTCATTAATGCTGCGCTACATTTCCCTTTGGCAACGCTTCATATGTCTAGCGAGACATGGCTGATATCCCTCAGTGCCCCAGCCGCTGGGCTGGTGAGCGGACGGGGGCCTGCCGTGCTCCCGCTCACTCACACTTGTCTATACAGGCTTTAAGAGCCTGTAAATTGCTATAAATTGCCATGGCATTCCAGAACGGTCCTGGCAGCCAATGGGTTAACTCGACCATTTCGAAAGTGTGGTATGGGCGAAACCTCCCCACACATGCAAGCAGTATTCCATACATGGGCATACAGCACCCTTGTACAGAGCAAAAAGCTGTGCGGGAATGAAGAACACACAAAGACGGTTGAAGACACTTAACTTTTGGAAAACTGTTTTTGCAATATTGGTAATTTGGTTTTTCCGTGAATGGTAAGAGGAAAAAAAAGTGACTGAATAAAATCGCTTTCTAGTAGCCAGAATGAAGCTAAAACAACGGCATTGGTACAGAAGAGGTTAGGTTAGGTTGAGTTATATTAGTTCCTAATTATTGACCTAAGGTGATTGACCTAAGAGTGGGAGACAAGTTGGATGCCAAGTCCGATGAAAACACAGGTAAACATTGATACAAATAAATCGAAGAAAATCCTTACATAATGAGTCCACCAACTAATTAGAACATTGAGATCTCGGCACAGCCTTCTCTTCCTTCTTGCCTTTGATGTTTTGTGTACAACATAATTGAGGCAGTTTATACACTTGGTGAGACCGATATTAGTCTACCTGGGACTAAGGAAACGTACCCTAACTGTATCTAGTCTAGCTTAGCCTAATGTTACATAGCCTAGCCTAATATATGTTTGTGTTATGTGTGTGATGGAGACAAAAGGTAAAACCACGTGTAACAAGTGTCTCCCCAATAATTGAAAGAGCGCCATAGCAAAATTAAGGTCGGTTGGTGGTCATCTTGGTGTATTGGAAATAGTGTGGTGTGCCTGTTTTGTGTAGTGAAATCATAGGAGGAGGTGGTGGTTGTGAGAGCAATCTGGATTACTCTCTGTGTAGGTGAGACACAAACAGAAACCGTGAGGGAGGACACAAAAATGAAACAGGGTTTCCAACTACTCCGTATCACTTGCCTATGAGGCCTCCCTTGCGGTTTATCCAGCCAACAGATAGTCTAACAAAGCCTTGATTAATATAACAGAGTATAATATATCATTACCTATTCTCGTACTAGTAAGAAGATAACAGAGTATAATATATCATTACCTATTCTCGTACTAGTAAGAAGACAGAAAATAGCCAGAAGTAAAAACTGTACCATCCGCGTTATATATACAACAATCGCTTCCCATCCTCCTTTCTTCCTTCCTTGCTTGCTTGCTTCTTTCCTTCCTCCCTGCATGCTTTGCTTTTTCATTCCTTCCTGCTTTACTCTCACTACTACCTACATTCCTAAGCCTATTATGTTCTTCCTTCCTTCTCCTCAGCCCACATCTTTCTTTATTCACCTCCTTCCTACTGTTCTCTCCTTTCCCAATTATGTTCGCAATTCAATCCTTCCTTCCTCTCCTCCCTCACTTCCCCCCTTCCCTCCTTCTTGACAACCTTTAGAGGTTGGCAGGCGTTTTTTCAATTACCTGGGCCCCATCTAATTAATGCCGCTGTCACCAAGAAACCGTCCAGGAGCGGGGGTGGCGGAGGGGAGGGGGGGATGCTGAATGAGTCCCCCAGAGATGAATAATTAGCTAGATTAAGAGGGGCAAAGTTTGATTTGATTTTCCCGCGCCGCTCACTACTGGCGTCAGGATAGAGCAGCTGCAAGGAACGGACCGAGATTTGTGTTTATTATATTTTAGTATTATTTGTTTTTAGAGTACAGCGATCGGAATATTTTACACCTACCCTACAATATAACTTATGAAGTTAACCATTTCAGGACGTTAGTGTGTGTGTGGGTGGGTCGGTGTGTGTGTGTGTTTGTTATATATATATATATATATATATATATATATATATATATATATACTATTTGTCTGGTGAACACTATAAACAAAACGGACATACTGAATGCCTCGCTCTGCTTTAATACTACTAACATTAGGATAGAACTGCCTAATGGGTTGGACAAAGTTTGTTTTCCTTAGAATCCAGTTGTCGGATACTTAGCTCATTGATTCAAACAGGCTCTTCCATACCAAAACATGTATACTAACAGTCAATATGGAATGAAGAAATATATTTCATCATCATATAGAGATAATGTTACAATGTGAATCCTGCTTGTTCACTGCTGACATCAGGAAGAGTAACTTAATGGGACAGACCAGATCATTTATGCTTACAAGAATTCGATGATTGGAATAATTTTACACCTCCCTTGCATATTAGGATTTAACACACTCTGTACCGGTGACTTCCTTTTCATTATATTTTGACAACTATTAGACGATTTTTTGCGGCTTTGGAAGGATCTGTGGTAGATAAGAGGATACAGTTGGATAGTTTTTAGCCTTGGAATGGTTAGAGGTCCATCCTAAACTTAATACAATCGTCTGATAGTTGCTAAAATATGATGAAAAGGACGTCACCGGTACAGTATGGATGAATAATAATTAGATGGCGCACTGTTCGTATTATGCTAGCAAACATTAAAAACAAACTCTTAAACTGGTTTACTGTGTGTTCACTGTTGACGTTTAGACAGAGTTAGCAAATAGAACAGACCTGAAATTCACTTAAGCTATAAATATATGACAGATATATACATGGTGTCCCTTATATACATTTTTGAGACATTGTTTGCAGGTATGGCCCATTAAAGTCAAAACGTTTGCGTTGTTTGTACTATTTAACTCGTGTTTGCCTCTAAATGAAAGGGGTTGGTAAGGTATAAATAGTGTATGAGCAAGTATCGTAACAATTGTTCCCGTGGTGAAGAGTTGAATATTACAAGTATAACACAATACCGTATATTCAACGCATCGTTACGGAAAGCTGAAGAAACCTACACAGGAGTTTGTTGTGAGTATTTAACTTATTTACACCATACGTCATTATACGTTACTCTTATTTATCCCATTGCTTTCATATCAAGGAAAATTGGGGTCCATCTATCTATCTATCTATTGCAGGACGCCGTGATCCCCGAAGGGGTGGCCACGAACGAAACGCCCCCATGCACCTCTGTCCTCAGTCAGTCGACGCCCCTCCTCCCATCCAGCACCACTTTCGCTCATATACATCTTAACTCCATCCTTCTAATTCTCACTCGGTCTACCTCTCCCTCTCTGTCCTTCCACCTCACTCTCGTACACTCTCTTAGTAATTTTCTCGCTTCCCATACGTTCCACATGGCCGAACCATCTCAAGGTGTTCCTTTTCACACTTTCCAGCACAACTACATCCACACCACACCTCTCTTGTACTTCCTCATTCGCCTTTCTATCCCTCCATGTAACTCCGCACACACTTCTCAAGTAACTCATTTCCACCCCTCTCACTCTTGGTTTGAATCTCTCCACCAATGTCCATGCTTCGTTCCCGTAAGTCAAAGTTGGGATTACCACACTGTCATGCAAGGACTTCTTTACTTCCATGCTGACCGCCCTATTTCTTGTTACTACTTTCAGCGTTTCTACAACCCTCTTGTCCTGTTGCACCCTCTCCCGCACTTCTTCATCCATACTCCCATCTTTACTCAACACACTGCCCAAATACTTAAATGAGCTGACATTCTCCATAGCCTGACCGTTCAACCCACTTCACTCTCTGTGGCTGCACCCTCTTCAAAGACCATAACCTGCTCTTCCTCGCATATACCTTAAAGGTGGTGGTGCATGGGTTGAAATAAGTATGGATTAATAATGGCCCACCTGCACATAATTATCCTGCAAAATGTAATGTCACTGAAATAATTATTTACAATGGTATAAATTATTTTGTGGAATGTCTACATCGGACCTGTGACGTCATAGTGACGTCACAGGAGTATCCTCATCCTGGACTGGATGGTGGACTTACACTCCTATGATGTCACATGTCCGGTGTAGACGATCCACAAAATCCTTTATACCATTGTTAATAATTATTTTGGTGCCATTGCATTTTGCACGATAATTATGTGCAGGTTGGCAATTATTAGTCCATGTTTATCTCAACTCATACATATGGCAAAACTCGTAAAGCTGTCAGGTGATAAGGAGGGAATTTTGAACATTTTCTGTTAGTTTTAACCCAATTTTAATGTAAAGTCAATTAATAGCAAAAATGCTAAGTAGTGTATGCTGAAAAGTGGTAACCCGGGAAAGGCGAAGGTCCTCATAAGAGGTTTTGTTGGGCGAAGGCCAGGGTCCTCTTAAGAGCCAAGATTTCAAACAGATACAAATACTGTGAGCGTTGAGCCAGGCGGCTACAAATTGGTGTGTGAGTAGGAGTACTTACCAACTCGATACCACCACAACAAATGCTCCAGTTGCTCGTGCACAGTCAGTTACCAAGCATTTTTCATGGAGCCTATATGTCCCTCTCCCGCACGCCCTGATGACACAACCAGCCATCCTTTGGGCGGTGTCAGTGGCCATGGAAGACAGAGGGTGGCTGCTAGAAAGCCCTCATACTTGTATTCCTACGAAAGCAGCTCAGAGGACGAGGCCCCTGCACACAAAAAGGCATGTAAGGCCCGTGCAAGTGGCAGTGCACGTGCACAGAGGTCACTGACCTTTGCTGACACCACCACCATCACCCAGGCTACTACCCTCACCACTACCACCACTACCACCCATGCTGCCTCTACAGCTGGGCCTTCTGCTGCAACAGGAGGCCGCCCTAGGGACGCAGGAGGTGCGGGGGCGACTGGGAGGGAAGGGATGGGCAATGCTTCGCAGTATATAACTTAGAAGAATACACCCCCTACCTCTACCACCACCGTGCCACCACCACCACCAGCTACCCGTGCCGCTGCCCCTGCCGCTTCCCATATCACCGACCCTGCCGCTGCCCCTCTCTCTCTCTCTCTCTACACACACACACTCTGTCAACTAAACTAAAATAAATTAACTGAAGCTACTCCCAACCATTGAACTGAACTGCTAGATTTGACTTCTGGGAAGCACAATATCATCGCAGTGTAGTATGACAAAAATAACTAGACACCTACCATTTCCTAAGAATAACACTATATTAGGGGAAGTGTGGTAGAGTGGCCTTGCCACTGGACTGGTAATCCAATGGATCCGGGTTCAAATCCCGATATGTCAATGGTAAGATATTATTGGGATAGAATTTGTCCTGTACCTAGTATCAGTACATTACCACAAAGCCGACCGAAACGCCAAATAACACCCTCATTGTTACCTGATTATATAGCATTTTAAGAATATTCCCATATTCAAAATATGCTACAGGGGGACTATGCCCAGTGAGTTCATTGCTCAATATGTGGCGTTCTGAGAGTGAGGGTCTGAGTCTAGGAGGTGAGACAGTGAAGCACTGGAGCGAAGCAGCTGCAGGGATGGGGCTGCTTCGAGCCGTAAGTGACCAACTAAGCCCCATGCATCCTGAGCAAGATGGCAGGAGCTGGTTTCAGCTAAATAGTGCTTCACATATCTCACCTCCTAGACTGGAACGAGACCTCACGGGCTTCACCGTGTGTGTATGTGTATTATATGCCCCCTCCACACACACACCCTCCCCCACCTACCCGAACACTCTGAATTTCCCTTACTTATCAGTTTTCATTATTCAAGATTCGCCGGAAACATAACCAAGCTGTTGTTGTATTCAGACACTTTGAGGCAACAAAGAGAGAGTTACTGCAACAGAGAAAAACAACTTAATTTAGTTAGCTAAGTGGCAGCCTAGATTTAAGGACAGAAAGTGTTTGAGACAGGCACGCACGTGTTTGGTTGGAGGAGCCACTTATAGACTCAGGAACCCAGAGTTTTACCTTAATATACACAACATATGCAATACACTAGCAAACCTACACGGATATACACACATCCGTTATAGACAAGCAAATACACAAATACCAAACACACACACACACACACACACGCACACACACCTATCAATCACACACACATGTATAAGCCATGAGAACACGCACACGTAACACATACATGTGTATGTTTGTGCCTAACCTTCCCTCCAGACATAAACTTGTTGATCCCAAGCAGATTGACCCTGGGTTAAAGTCGTGAAAAGTGCAAGCCCCCCCCCCCCTCACCACCACCACCACCGACTTAATTAAAATAGGGGGACATGTAGAATTTATTGGGATATACTACGAGACAGTTTGAATATATTGTGGAGGTCTTGATATGGATATGTTAAATTATAACAATCATAGTGGTACAGTTCCGAGCACATGAAACAGAGACGCCGCCTCAGCCCGTCTACTCAGTCGCGGAGAACCTCTGGTGTGTCCTTTCTGGCTGGAGAGTTATGATGGGGGAGAACGGGGGCGGAAGTATATAGGCGATGTTGGGAGGGTTATGGTTTGAGGAGTGGGGGTAGAAGTGTTAACGAGCTAGGAAAGGAGGGTGTGATTGGGGGGCCATCAAAGTTAAAGGTGGGAGCAGGGAGGTATTGGAATTCGTTGATAAGTGGCAAATATCATATACGTAATGTGCTTTGAAAAATAGTAATTATATAAGCATGATTTATGGTTTGCAAATATGTGGCAATTATAATAATTATATAATCGTCATACATTTGAGTTGATATTCATATTGCCGTGATATATATCTATAATCTGTTTATTTTCAGCTAATGGTAAATTGTGATGTCCTCATCTTCATTACTCAACTATTAAGAAGATTAAATGCGGCAATATTTGCAACCTGTGATAATTATGCTCTGGCATATTTTCATTAAAAGTGACCACATTACATGAATCATAGTCTTAACCCCTTCACTACCATTACATCATTTTCATCATATTATGGTTACCATTAGACGATTTTCTTTAGTTTATAATATAACTATACGACTCAAATGGGTAAATACGATTTCAATAAACCCTCTTAGTAACATAGGTCCTTCTTAAATTCCAGAGAATCATCTAATATTAGCCAAAATCAAAGGTAAAAAGGCAACATGGTGCTGCAGGGGTTAAGGGGCTATCACACTGGCGTTTTCACAGTTGTCCTTCATCGAATCTATGATGTGCATGGTCCTTCATCTCAACTGAATTCCGAACTCATTATATGAAGACGGAATATATGGCTAAATGGTCATGTAATTAAGCAGCTATACTCTGATGTCATTGCATTTTTCTACAATGATGGAATTTGAAGGCTTATTGCAGCAGTTACCTGCAGTAATATTTATAGCCGGGGATCGAGTCTCTCATGGCAGCGTTATTTTTGTATGTATTATATTACTTTTGTGTTGTTTTAGTTTTGACTTAAAATGGCATTATGCGAAGTGAAATAATATAATTTGTAGATATTGTGTTATTTTCATATAAATTACGTTTTGATTGTTTTGGGTTATTAAATGCAATAATGCTGTAGTTTAAGTTAGGATATGGTAATCTAGGTTAGGATAGAAGATTAGGTTAGGCTAGTTAAATTAGGGTAGTTAGTGTAATAACATAAGATTCTAAAATATTATAAGCTAGTCTAGTGTAACCAAGACACATGTATTTTTATGAACTCGATATACTTTAACCTATTTTAAACATGATAGGCTACCATACATTACTTTAAAATTAAATGAATTAGAAATACAACAATTATAATTCGTCGTCTGATGGGTTCGAACTCTTACACTTTGAGTTTATGCTTATTACGGTTACCACTGCACTACTGATAATAGTTGGTGTATTGTCGTTCATAATTAGCCTATCTTACACGTGAGTTGCTACCTTCAATTCGTGTCAACTTATTTCATTGTAGTGTCGGTCAAAATGATCATAATTGCGTTAATATGGTATAACCTCGACTTTTTATTAGCGATTGCGAATCATTAATAATACACAGGGAATCTATTCAGGCTAAAGTTGGAGTAAATAAAGCCGAGGAGCGAGTTCAGCCGCTATTGGTAGATACGACAGGATGAACAATAAATGGCATAACTATATTGGTTTTAGGTAGCAGGTGTAGTCAATTTGATTCTGACTGATCCACAAACTAATTTCTTCGACCTCATGCATATGACAGCAACGAAACATGACAGTGGGGTCTACTTCTTAAGGTGTATTGAGTAATTAAACAGGTAGAAAGTTTCATTATATAATTATGACTAATGAATACAAAAGATTCTTCTATGATTACGGCATCACTTCGATACTTGGTGTTAACAATCCTGCCAACCACAAATTACCAAAACCCGTACAGTTGGTTACCTGTTTTCCTTTGCACCAATTCGCGTGAGTCTTGAAACAATTGTTTGAACAATTTCCTCCGATTATTTACGATAATGCTGCGGATTTAATTATCAGCTCTAGCTTATCAGATAATACAAATCGGAACACTAAGTTTAACTCCTAAATAATTAATTCGAGGCAGAGTGGGTTGACATTATATAACCCCCTCCCCCTTCTTCCTCTTCCCACTTTATACATACCCTGCTACCCGGGAGGAGCTGGAATTGTCACCGATGGAGGAGCAGGAGCCAGCTGAAGAACCGACCAATCCCTATCGCTACATCGCACCCTTTTGCTTATGGTAGTCCATCGTAGTCCGATGATGACGTTCCCTTCCTGCAAAGCAGGAAGAGAAAACCTGCGCATAGAAGAGCTTAGAGTGCCGAGGGAGGTGCGCAGTTCCAACTTCACTATCTTGGTACTGAACAGGGGTTGCTGATGGCAAGGGGGTGATCCAAGACGACCAGCTCCAGCTCAATACTGCAGGGGACTGCCGGGATTCCAGTTTGTCGGAAACCGCCAGGACGTGACCCCAAATTCTGCTTTTCTCTCAGGGTGTGCTCCCCTAGCCTTCGTCTTACTAGACTAAACCACAAGGTAGTGGGTGTGTGCGGTTATTGGTAGATGACAAGGATGCACATCATACCTCTGGGGGCCACCGCATGCCCCGAGATCCCCTATTGATTTAGCCTGGGGTCGCAAGACACCCAGTTACTGGGTGTGGCCCCGGGGAGGCACAATAGGAGTCTTGGTGATGGAGAGGCTATGTACTGGCAGAGGAAGACTTACGCACTCGGCTCCCGTTTTCACCACAAGGGTTAGCCAGTGGCAGCAGCTGAAAGCGAGAATTGCATGCAAGCAAGCAGCACTACACCAACATGCTACTGCACTAGTCGCATCACATCACCCTCTGTGATAACACCTTCCCTACCTCCCCGTCCTCATTCAGACTCTCCTCCTGCCCTCGCCACTGCCCGCTAACCTTTCCTACCTCCCCGCCCTCGCCACTGCCTGCTAACCTTTCCTACCTCCCCGTCCTCATTCAGACTCCCCTCCCGCCCTCGCCACTGCCTGCTAACCTTTCCTACCTCCCCGTCCTCATTCAGACTCCCCTCCGCCCTCGCCACTGCCCGCTAACCTTTCCTACCTCCCCGTCCTCATTCAGACTCCCCTCCCGCCCTCGCCACTGCCCGCTAACCTTTCCTACCTCCCCGTCCTCATTCAGACTCCCCTCCCGCCCTCGCCACTGCCCGCTAACCTTTCCTACCTTAGTCAGCGGCAGCAGCTGAAAGTGAGAATTGCATGCAAGCAAGCAGCACTACACCAACATGCTACTGCACTAGTCGCATCACATCACCCTGTGTGATAACACCTTCCCTACCTCCCCGTCCTCATTCAGACTCCCCTCCTGCCCTCGCCACTGCCATACACTGCCACACACACATACACAAGCACACACACACACACACACGCAGTAGTTCCTTGCAACACTCAACATAATTATGCTTCAGGGCACACACTACACACTCCGTTGCATCCTATTCTTCCCATGCTACCATCTCTCACACACTGACCACCATATAGCTACTGTACTGCCTCACACCACACATTCCATACCACACACTACATATGTTTAAGGGGGGGTCACCAAATAATCAACATATCCTAGCTCACCAACAACAACTCCAACATCAACGACCCGCCTGCAACACCTTCAACTACCACCGAGCCTCCTGATCACCCCAGCATAAGTCAACTAAAAACGGTGACAGGTCAGATGAACCAGTGCCACTTCAACCAGTGCCACTTTAACCAGTGCTAACTCAACCAGTGGCCACTTCAACCAGTGACCATTTCAACCAGTGACCATTTTAACCAGTAGGTTAGGTTAGGTTAGGTTACTGGTTAAAATGGTCACTGGTTGAAATGGTCACTGGTTGAAGTGGCCACTGGTTGAGTTAGCACTGGTTAAAGTGGTACTGGTTGAAGTGGCACTGGTTCAACTGACATGGCACCACTAAAAACACTTCGGAAAACACTCAAGCTGAAAAAATTCAAAATGCTACACAACAACCAGCAAGAATAATAGCAAGGTGGTTCAGCCGACCATCTTTTACGTCTCCAACTCTTCATCTTTCTTCACTTTACCTTGGACTTCAACTCTACTTTCATCACTCGTGGGGCCTCTCCTCACATCCCATCTGTATGTATATGATTTACCTTGTACAGTATCACTTTCATATCTAGTACAGTCACTTATGCATATGTAATATCTCTCTATGAGTAAGATTCATGTTAGCATCCAGGCAGTCATATTAGTTATGTCATATAGCCACTCTGGCAACTCAAGCCTGGGGCTCCTCTCACCAGAGGGCCAATACATGTTTGTGTACCACGAGACAGAGCTATCACCCTGTAGGCTCTGCTTCGTGCCTGTATCCCATATCCTTCTCAATAAGAACCTATATATCTACAGCATGTCTACTTACTCCCCAACCCAAGATAGGCCTGTTGTGCATCTATGGAGTTAGCTGGGACACACATAACATGGCGCAGTGTGTATTAAGAGAAGTTTATGTGGATTTCGCCAGACGCCGCCAGCCGCCATTGTCCACACACCCTGCATCCCATCCACCGTCTCACTGCTTGGATTACAGTGTTATAGTGCTCAACAGTGCGGTGCCAACGTTCCCAGTGCAGTGCCAGTGCTATATTGTGTGCTTTATTTTATATGTATTGTGTGTGGCATAAGCATAACGCCCGCACAAGTCCGAGCCACGAGAGAGCGGGGCGTGAGATCCTCCCCCTCTGACTGCCAGCAAGATACTGAGGTGAGGGAGGCCGCGCACCACCGGCACCGCTCCACCGCTCGGTACATACGCACGCACACACACTGGGCACACACACAACTGGCAAACTTTTATTTCATCACCCAAGCATTCCCTTCAGTGCTAATTGTAATTGGGTTTTATACATTGGTGAGGATACAGCTGGTGTGTATTCTAAATATTCTGCTGTTTTTGCCAGTCATTTTGATACCCCACTTGTATATGTGAGAGGCTAATAACTGTGTGTTTGTTATCTCCCTGTCTGTCTGTCACCCACACAAGATGTCAGACTCTGGTGATGTACAGGACGAAGGGGCAGGAACAAACTTGCCTTATGATGGGGAGGAATACACACCTTTTTATCAGCACCCTCAGTCCCCAACCACACCTTCAGCCCCTTCTTCAGCTGATTTCCTGCAATTTTTCAAATACCTGGAGGAGTCTCGCAGGTATGATGAGCAGAGGAGACAAGAGGAGGAGGCCCGCCGAGATCGTGTCCTGGAGGAGTCTCGCAGGCATGATGAGGCTATAAGGAGACAGGAGTTCCAGAGCTTATTTCAGCTGTTGGCTCCCACCAGGACCCCACCCAACTCCTCCACACCTGCTGGTCACCTTGGCGGACAGCAGCCACATTCTTCTCCACATCCCTCACACAATCCTCCACCACAGAAGGCTACAGCCCAGACACCACCACCATTGAAGCCTGACGCTACATTCCAGATGGTCCGGGAGTGGAGGAGACGCTGGGACGACTATGCTGTCATGGTGGACCTGTCCAACCTGCCTGCGGCCAAACAGATGATACAACTACGCATGTGCCTGACTCTCGAGACACAGCGTGTCTTAGAACACACCCTCCAGATCGCTCCCTCCACAGACAAGACTGTTGAAGAGGTGTTGGACGCCCTGCAGCTTCATATCAAGAGTTTAAGGAATGAGGCACTCCGGCGTCGTGAATTGTTGAGCTGCAGACAGCATGAAGGGGAAACTTTTGCAGAGTTCTAGGTCCGCCTCAAACGTCTCGCAGAAGAAGTGGATGTATGCCCTGGTAACTCACCCATCTGTGTGGAGACACAACTCAAGACTATCATCCTCATGGGCCTCAGGGACAAGGAGTTAGTCCAGAAACTCATCGCCCTGGACTCCAAGTCAATACTACAGGATGTCGTCACTACGTGCCGCTCGTATGAGGCTGCCAAATCTGCGACCACGGCCATTAGTGCGCCCCATGAACAAGTAAGGGCCGTCTCTTCATACAAGAAAAACAAGAAACAGGGCAGTGACAGGACCCAACCCCCCAAGCCTCCATCGAATGCAGTTGATGCCTGCCAGAGTTGCGCTCGCCGACATGGGCCTGACAAGTGTCCCGCTGCTGGCAGCACCTGTAACAACTGTGGGCGCCACGGTCACTGGGCTCGGACAGCTAAGTGCCCTGCTCACAAGGTTCAGTGCCGCATCTGTTGTCTTCTGGGGAATTATGACAAGTGTTGTCCGTCGACTAAGAAGAAGGAAAGACGCCAAGGTGGCCCCCCCGGCGATACGGGTGCCGCCTCCAACTCTGGCAAGCCCCCCGACGCTAGGAGTAATAGCTGTCGTCAGGTGGGATCGACTCCTTCTACAGCTTCGACGCCGCAACCCATCTGTGTTACCCTCTCCTTTGGCGACGCTACATCCCGCCTACGGATGTTACCGGACACGGGCGCCGACGTCACCGTGATTGGCCGGCGTCACCTTGAGGATTTGGCTATCCCCATGAGCAGCCTGCGAGCCCCTTCGCCCACGACAACGTTCACGGCGGACGGCTCCCCGATGGCACCTGCTCTGGGGGTATTTCAGGCTACCCTCACCCTGGGACAGAGAGTGTGTACTGCCCTGATCCATGTGCACGAGGGTGTCCAAACTCCTCTGCTTTCATACAGCCACTGCAGGGAGTTAGCCATCATACCTCTGGCATTCCCAACGCCCATACAAGAGGTCAAGCACGTCAACAGGTGTAAGGCTACACCACTTCCAGTCTCCACGTCGCCTGCTGAAGCCAAGAATTACTTCCTGCGGGAGTTTAGGGACGTGTTGATGTCCAAAGACGACCTAAAGACTGTGCCCCTCAAGTCTATGGTGGGTCAACCCATGAGGATCCATGCGGCTGACACGAGCAACGTGGCTGCAATCGGGGACTTTCCGGCACCAACCAACTTGACCGACCTCAGGTCATTCCTGGGTCTGGTCAACCAGCTGGCAGAGTTTACCCCTGACATCGCCGCCGCCGCTCAGCCCCTCCGCCCTTTGATGAGCCCCAAGAGGACATTTGTGTGGACTCCTGACCACGATGAGGCCTTCAGGCGAGTCAAGTTAGCCCTTGTCAATCCTCCTGTTCTCGCACACTTCGACCCAGACCTACCCACCATTCTTCAGACTGATGCATCGCGACTCAACGGCATTGGGTATGCCCTCTTGCAGGACCACGGCAGTGGCCACCTGCGGCTCATCCAGTGTGGCTCTCGGTTCCTGGCGGACGCTGAGACCCGCTATGCTACTATCGAGTTGGAGATGTTGGCTGCTGTTTGGTCCATGTCCAAGTGTCGACTGTATTTACAGGGTCTACAGGATTTCACACTGATGACTGACCACCGCCCCCTCATCCCTATCATCAATCATTACACGTTGGACGCTGTGGAGAATCCCCGCCTCCAACGCCTGAAGGAGAAGACCTCACCCTATATCTTCAAGGCTGTGTGGCGTGCCGGTAAGTTGCTCTGCATCCCTGATGCCCTGTCTCGAGCCCCGGTCAGCCGCCCCACGCCAGAGGATGAGATCGCTTGTGCCGACGCCGCCACCTACCTCAGGACTATAGTGACAACCAAGGACGTTATCAACTCAGGATGATCTTCGGCACCAGACGCAGACAGGACGCTACAGGATCTCCGGGTCGCGGCAAGAGCGGACCCTGCGTATGTTCGTCTACTCGACTGTGTGACCTCAGGATTCCCTGCCAACCGATACGACCTTCACAATTCCTTGCTCCCATACTGGAAGATACGGGACGAACTCTACGCTGATGATGACCTCGTCCTGTATGGAGCTCGGATCGTGGTTCCTGCTGCCCTCCACCGACGCACCCTACAGCATCTTCATGATGGCCACCGTGGTGTGGAGGCCACTAAACGCAGGGCGAGGCAGGCTCTCTTCTGGCCGGGGATATATTCCGACATCACCAACACTGTTCAGGCGTGTGAGTCGTGCCAGATCCTTCAGCCTAGCCTCCAGAAGGAACCACTCATGAATGATGACAACCCTACAAGGCCCTTTGAGTCTGTGTCGGCCGACTTTTTCATGGTCGCCGGGAAGTCTTTCCTGGTAGTCGTCGACCGTCTCTCGGGGTGGCCTGTTGTTGTCCCCTGCACAGGCGACACAACCGCCTCTGCGACCATCAGGATGTTCTGTCGCTACTTCCGGGAAGTTGGTGTGCCCCTTCGTCTGAGGACCGACGGGGGCCCACAATTCACCAGCCACGAGTTCCGGGACTTTATGAAGCGATGGGGAGTTCGTCATGTGGTAACATCACCGCATTACCCACAGGCGAACGGCCATGCCGAGGCTGCGGTGAAGTCTCTCAAGCACCTCACCTTAAAGACTGCACCCTCTGGCAACATTGACTGTGAGGACTTCGACCAGGGTCTCTTGGAACTCCGGAATACTCCAAACTTCACAGGCCGCTCCCCAGCCCCGTTCCTGTATGGTCATCCTCTTAGGACATGTCTCCCGGCCCATCCCAAGTCCTTTGCTGCGGAATGGCAAGCCAAGGCCGAGGACTGTGATAGACGTGCAGCCGACTGTGCCGAGCAGGTTAAGACCCGGTACGATGAGCACACACAACCCCTTCCCAGGTTACGTGACGGTCAGCAAGTGCGGATTCAAGACCCGACCACGAAACGCTGGGACAAGGTGGGGGTTGTGATGAGCCTTGGCAGGTCACGGGCCTATGAGGTACGTCTCCCTAGTGGCCGTGTGTGGTGGCGGAACCGTCGATTCCTCCGCCCTGTGCCCCAAACTGGTGACTCCCTCAACCCTGTGGCCCCTTTCAATGACGCTGAACAGTCCTTAGCTTCTGACCCCCAAGTTACCCCACGTCGATCAGAACGGCTCAGTAGGAAAGAGTCCGCTCGAGAATGAACTGCGAGCGTGAGGGGGGAGGGAGGTGTATGTATATGATTTACCTTGTACAGTATCACTTTCATATCTAGTACAGTCACTTATGCATATGTAATATCTCTCTATTAGTAAGATTCATGTTAGCATCCAGGCAGTCATATTAGTTATGTCATATAGCCACTCTGGCAACTCAAGCCTGGGGCTCCTCTCACCAGAGGGCCAATACATGTTTGTGTACCACGAGACAGAGCTATCACCCTGTAGGCTCTGCTTCGTGCCTGTATCCCATATCCTTCTCAATAAGAACCTATATATCTACAGCGTGTCTACTTACTCCCCAACCCAAGATAGGCCTGTTGTGCATCTATGGAGTTAGCTGGGACACACATAAGACCATCGTTCATCGTTTACTTCAAAATATATACAGGAGATAACTTATTTAAACTAAAATGCCAAAATGTAATTACAAATATAACCTACAAACAATTTAGAAATATTGTAACAAATCAAATTCGCGCAGCGAAAAGAATATACTTTCAGTTTAGACTAAAACAGTTCGAAGACAATATCTTAGAAATATGGAAAACCATTAACAATATTCTAAGACCTGGTGAATCAAGAACAACTATATAAAAACAACAAACTAATCATTAACCGCATAGTTTATGAAGATGATACTGTTAATGGTAAACATTCACAACAACAAATAATAACTCGTGGAGTTCCAAAAGGCTACTAGCATACATGGTTTGCTATTATCTTTAATCTTTATAAAGTATCTTCCAAATGCTACAACTTTCTTCATATATATATATATATATATATATATATATGTACTATTTGTCGATGAAAGCACACTCTCAACCACATTCCGCTCAATATGTGTAGTACTATACTGTATGTAAAAATATTAATGCAGACTTAACTCATGAAACAAGTTGCTAATATTAATAAAGTAGACGTGCCGTTTTGCCCAAAATCAAAACGGCATACCCAACTCTGCGATGGAATACCATCATCACTACTAATGCCATCATCAATCACAATTACCATCATCACTACTACTGCCATCATCACTACAACTGCCACTATCATCACGACTACTGTCATCATCACCATTACTGCGATCATCATCACTACTACAATTACAATCATCGCTACTACTCTCACCATCATCACTACCATCTTAATCACTACTATCATCATTGATACTACAACTATCAACCATCATTACTACTATCATCACCACCATCTTACAATCATCATTACTACTGTTAACATCATCACTACTACTATAACCATCATCATTACTACTGTCACAAGTATTACCATCATGTATCCTACTGTCACCATCATCACTACTACTGCCATCATCACCATTACTATGATCTTCATCATCACAACTATTGTCATCATCACTACAACTTTCACCATCATCACTACTACTAGTACTGTCACCATCATATCTACTAGTCTCACCATCATATCTACTACTGTCACCATCATCACTACTGTCAACATCATCAATACAACTACAACCATCATCACTACTATTATCACCATCATCACTACTATCACCATCAATCCCACTATTACTACCATCACTTAATAATGCCAACTAAACTAACTTAACCTAGCAAATTCGTAGCGAGATGTTTTCACCCCCAAAACGAATGCATTCTTAGTGTGTGAGCCCCTTCGGGGCTCACACACTAAGAACGTATTCATTGCTGGGGGGGGGGGGGGGGGGTAAAACCATATTTTGGGTAAAACCATATTTTGGACCTAAAATCATAACTATTGCATAAATTCAAAAAATATTTTTTGACTGACGTTCGCATTCACGCAACAAATGTTTGTGTGAAATTTGGTTGAAACTCCTTCCAACGGTCTAGGAGGAGTTTTGAGACAGACGGACAACGACGACGACAGATTTTTTTGTTGTGTGGTACCCACTATACGGGGGGGGGGGGGGGGGGGGCGATACCAAACTATGCTTATGCAGAGTTGATAAAAATCGGCGATAATAAAATATCAGAAACTGATAACGTAAAACTCTTGGGAATATACCTTGATACACATAACTTTTGAATACCATACTAAATACATATCTTAAAATAGTAAAATCTGTCGGAATTATATACAAACTTTACAATTATTCTCCACAAAATATTCTGATAACTCTATACACAGCAATGATACACCCTTATTTACTCTATGGAATCGAAGCATATTTCGGTACATATTCAAACATAACCAATAAAATATCTGTCCTCCAAAAATAGGCGATTAGAGCTACTGTATATTATGTAGATTACCATATATTGAACAGACGTCCATGACATTTAAAAACAGGAATATATTAGAACTAAATTATTTGTATACATACCACATGGCAATATTCATGTACTGTATGTGACGTTAACCACTCCGTTAGAACCGCATGGCTTGTCCTACAGTGACTCGCTAGGATCGCCAGGGCAGTGGATGTGGCTACAGTTGATGTATTGTTGTGTGCTTTATTTCATATGAAAGCTCGTGTCATGGGCAGTCCAGAAAGGCTCTTTGTTTTCACCCATGTCAAGGCTTTATATATTTAATTGCAAAGTATATGTTTTATCATTAAGTAGTAATGATAGGAGTTGAGAGAGTAGAACAGAGTGTGGGGAGGCGCGCAGTGTTTTGCTATACTCGATGACGTCATAGCTGGCTGGCCTCGTGGGGATTCGTTAGAGGAGTTTTTTACCATGCTTGGTGACGTCATGTTTAGCTAGCTTCTTTAGCATTGGCTAGAGGACTTGTTACCGCTTTCCTACGCGGTTCGAACTAGTGCTAGTATATATACAACTTCCTTGCCACTCTCTCCCTCAGATCTGGTTTCTAGAACGCATCCCTCTTATCCCTTTGATACCTGTTCCCCTCGCTACACCTGAGAACCTTTTCCTATGCCTATCTCTCTCATTTTCCATATCTTTCACCAACTTTTATTAATATTATACCCCCTCTGGTTAACTCTGCATAATCAGCTTCATGCTGGCCAGTTGTATTGTGCGTTAAGGTCTAATAAAACCCATGTATGTTAGTTGTTAAGATAAGTTGATCACGAAGCATTGGTTGGCATTCATATTGTTCAGTACCGCTTCCAATAATTATTAGTGTTCTGCTGGATTAGATAATGCTAGACTAGGAGTCTGATACTATAAGGTATTGTTTCCGATGGGTGCTGGCTTTAGTTAAAAGCTGCACGACATACCTGAGAACTGGAGTTGATTGGGTAAATTCTAGTCTGTGTGCCATTGAGAATAGAGCATGCACGAATGAGGGCTTTTTGCCTATACCATTCTTCACTGTTCTAGGCTCGGTTGTTTGTCTTTGAGGTACGCCAGGAGAACGCTTGATACTTCGGTATTAAGGTTTCTCAAGAGAGCTACCCTTCACTATAACGTAATATTTGACGCACAGACTTGAGATTTGCACTAGGCTATGCGGCATGCCATGCGCACCAGTATCTCGTATCATTGACTCTAGCTAGACTTTATCAGTCATAGTAGACATTAAGTATATTAAACCAATAACTCTTATTATGCATACCCGTTTATGATTACACAAGCATTTCGCAGCCTAGTTTGATGTATTGAGACACAAACGACTTAGGCTCTTTTTGTTGATAGGAATACTGCATTGTCGTGGCGATTATTATTATTGTTGTAGCGTTTAGGATATTCTTGGCTCCGACTGCATTATATATCCTGCCTTTCTGTGTGCATAGCCTGCACGAGCATTGGTCCGCTGCCTGCCTTTTTGGGTTCCATTTCCGATTCGAGCATCTTGATAGCATCTAACATTTAAAGAAGATTCCTTGTTGGTGTTGAAGGACTTTAGTGCACTTTCTTTCATGCAGGAGTGCCTGACATTTATTGATTAAAGTAACGTAAGCTGTAACTTCTCTTACCACCTTACTTTGCATACCATAACCAAGCACCTTCGGTTATAGGTAGTAATAGGCTGTTTTCACATAACATTAAGCCTAGAGTAGATGCACATTTATAGAGAGTTTGATAACCTATTATTGCATATAGAACTCTGGAGAGTATTTGTGTTCTTTGTTCACTGGGAATATACATCAGAGGTTGGATCTAGCGCTTTCCGTTGTAGCATTTATGCCATTACTAGTCCAATGAATAAGAGCCCTGATATATTTAAACCTCAGTCGTAACATGTACAAGATCCTTTTTATGTCCTATAACTCTGAATTGTATAATGCACTACACACAAATCGGGATTTGCATACCTATGAAACGAGGCATAGAGATACATTTATAGCACCCAGATTTTAGAAGCACAAATCGAAACACTCCATTCTCTACCAAGGTATAATTATATATTTGGAATATAATACCTAATACTATGTATCTGAATGTTTCCTTGGCAAAATTCAAAGAAATCTTGAAGAAGAGGCTTATGTCAAACTATTTATTAGAACTCCTACACTACATATATAAATATATAATTGTCGTTTCTAGAGAGAGTTGGAACATGCTATTTGTTCACTGACACCTGGTTCGTACCATCATAAACCAGTACTGTTCAAGAACTAGACTAATTCACTATTATAATATTGTTATTAATTGTTACTAGTATTACTAACGCAACTATTGTTATTATAACTATTTTATTTACAAATACTTATGTTGTTATTTATGCTAATAATAGTCAGTGGGATTATTATTGCTATATATATTATATAATATTTGTGTTAATACTATTTCACATATATTATTTTTCTTAAAAACAAAATGTATTATTGTGTTTCTACCTTCTTTTGTTTAGTTTCCTCGTTAGTTTGTCCTTAAAGCATGTTAGCTTAATTGGGCCCATAACTGTGGACAGTCAAGTAATAATGCATATTAATAATGATAAATCAATGTACTACAGTTGTGGTGAACATAAATAAATATATAAATAAAGCTTAGCTTAATAGCGTCTCTTTACACTGATATGTTCACATCCACAATAAACGATCGATAGGACTGGTTCAGAATATATAATTTGTTCTCTGGATCTAAATTCTACATGCTTAGAAAACAAAATTATGTATATATTGCCTGGCACACTGAGCAGTGTGATACCACGGTAGTTATTGCAGTCCTGTCGGTCCCCTTTCCTTTTCCAGTGAAGAGGAATGGTACCTGTCTGCCATACAGCACTCAGGACTGTATGTAACCCGTGGACCATAGACCCACCTCCAGCATCTAATGATTTTAGGAATGCCACAAATACCAGGGGACAGCTCAAAGTACTCAGCCCATCGGGCTCTGTACTCATCATCCCCCGATGCGAGTTGGCCACCTCCATTCAAACTGAACTAATCTGAGGGGTAGGCTTTGAACAGAGATTCTTCAGTGCTCGGTAAGCAGCCAGAAGGTAATATGTAGAGAAAGTCCCCTAAACCGCATGACTCACTTCTATTATGTCCAGCATCTCGCCCGATAGGAAACCTCTCCTTGATTTCGGTTTGGCTCCAATGCATTCTCAAAATGTTCTCCTCCCCCGACACCTACTTTCAAACCAATAAACACATATACACACTCTCTCCCTCTCTTTCTCTCACACACACAGATCCTTATACAAACATAACACACATTTATATCAGATAATTACAGAAAAAAGGCTTTCAATCACTTAACTCTATTTGGTCCCAGGTCTTTTGGATCTCACTTGTTTCGCTCCATTAGTTTGGAGGCTTTAAGAAGTTTCACCATATTAATTTGGAGATAGATAAGAAGACGCTTCACCTCATTCAGGGGTCCATTTGTTTCTGGGCAAGTGATAGCGAGCCTGTAAGGACATGTATCTATCGAAAAATTTACAAAGTTTGCTTGAAGGGGTTCGGCATGGGCATTTGACTATTTTGAAGGAAGTCTGAGAAGGTATTTTTGTTAGCCTACGGCACAAGCTTATATACAATGCTTGAAAATGGTAAGAACAAGCATAATCCTCAATAATAATTATACAAATTATAATAATAACCACCAGAACCTCGGACCAGACAGTGTTAAACTAGGACTGCTTCTTCAATCAGACTGCTAAATGTTGGCTATATTTATGTTACTGCCATGTTTTTCAGATTAAAAGGACCTCTAGAATTATAAAAGTAAAACAAACAAAAACATATCCTAAACCCTATAACTCTGACGGGCAATTTGTAATGTCAATTAAATCATCTGGAGGTGGGATATAGACCCTCAGCAGTCAAAGGGCTAAAGTATCATTTAATCCTTCAATCAGACGATCATTACCTTACCA
The DNA here is from genome assembly GCA_032716605.1 of Paralithodes platypus. Taxonomy (NCBI): domain Eukaryota; kingdom Metazoa; phylum Arthropoda; class Malacostraca; order Decapoda; family Lithodidae; genus Paralithodes; species Paralithodes platypus. The sequence goes on along the minus strand of CM064523.1, from coordinate 18,593,895 downwards.
TACATGCACATACAAACATGCACATACATACATGCACATGTACATACAAACATGCACATACACTTGTAACTGTTGCAATATTATATGCCCAGTTTCAGCACCGCTGAAAACATGTACGTGTTCATGTGCGTGTACATTTACAGATACACACATACCCACACGAACACATACGTGATTTGTCTCCCTTTGCGTGTTTTAGTGAATGCTGGAAGAGCTAACTCAGCCAAAAGTACACAACTATTTTTACTTGCTATATTTCCGGGATATATTTACATGAAATTACCAAACAGAAAGTACAGTTCAAGGGTTTTAGCTGAAACAACGCGCTCATTAATTTTGATTACCATAGTTTACTTCCCTAGATGGACAATTATAACTGTTCACTAACACTAGGTACTGTCAACGACAAAAGTTTGTTTCCCAACCAGCCACTTAGTGAATCCGAAACACCTTGGGGTTGAAAAACGAAGTATCTTAAAGAAGTGCCCAATAAATGTTTCGTTTATCGACTCCCAGGTGATACGGAGTCACACAGTGGCAGGTTGAGGGTACGAACTTTTGTTGTTGATAGTACTTAATTTGCTGCTTAGGTGACCAGAGGAATTTGATATGAGGAGACTGCCCATCCATCTCGTTCTGCCCGAGAACTCTCGGTAGTGAGCCAAACGTGCTAACATAATGTATACTCAGCTAGTCGGCCAGGATTTGACGTAGTACTATTACAGTATATTTATTAATATTTAAATACAGATGAAGAAAAACTGTACCATAGATATATTCGTGTGGCAATACCGTTTCAAACTAATAATTTGCATCATCTAATACTACATTTTTTGACATAGCCTAGTCAAATTGGAAAGGCGTCATATTGAAAAAGCTAACAGTAATATAGCACAAATTAGTACTCTCGATAAACTTCTTACCTCTATTTTCTTTGGTAAATAATTAATAATATAGATGTTAATTAAGGTTGTTATCGTTAAGTTTGGGTACTTAGTTGGGAATTGCGATGCCAGTTTATGTATGACCGTATTGTTTACAAACAGTGCATGCTAACAAGATTTTGCTTTTATGAAAACTATAAATCACTGATTGGTAGTTACACTGTTCAAATTACCTTTATAACGTAATTTTCCCTACTACTTAGTACTTACAGCTATTCCTAATTGGTTACGGGTGCTGTTCAATATAGAATACCAAGTCATTCGAAAAGGATTTTAAAATCTTAAAAAAATCACTGTGAATTGGCATCAGCCAGAAATTAGGGAGGCGAAGTTCCATGGTATGTGTTACATTTAGCAAATTATGAGGCATAACCCCCCCCCCCCCTCCCCTTACCAACACCACCACAGGTGCAACCTATTATAGTAAATCTTCGCTGTAAATAAGTATGTTTGTTATTTGCAGTCGGGATTATGTAATAATCCATTATATGTCTAACTGAAAGAAAAATCACACACGGGGGAAGAATATAAAGAGTGTCAACTCCACAATATAATTGCGAAAACATTACATGTACGCCATCTATTGGCCAAGCTAGTTGATCAGAGAATGAGAATACAATAGGTTTTAAAGAAAACGTATGCAGGCAGATTTTGGGTGTATATTAGTATCCTTTATCGTTTTATATTGTGTCCAGTTTTAATTATGTTTGATAACCAAAAGTCTCACTATTATTGTCCTTGGGGTCAATGGAATGTAATACATCATGAAATGCCCCTTAACAACATGCAATTAATTCAAATACTGAGAATGTGGCACATGAATGTTGTACACATTTATACATGTAAATGGCTGTAATGCACAATAACGTAGGTTTACCTTATAATATTAAACTGTATTTCCGCTGATCTTTCTGTTGGAATAAATTAACATTATGCAGTAAACTAGCCACACAGAGCTCTTACGTGCAGATTCGTAAGAAGTTTGTCTTTATTGATATTATCAATAATTACACCTATTCCGGTGTAGCTTACACCATTGCAAGTGACATTTAAAAATGTATAATAATTCAATAATTTATATATTATGTATATTAGTCGATGAACAGAAGTTAAATAGGCATGGCAACATGAAATGCAAACAGGTGTCCGGTGTCAACTATATATGTTGGATTGTAACCAATACACAATACAATACTACTATACACAATTTATTTTTCATGTGAAAATATAATCATTCCCTTAGCAGCTGATTGTTCCATGCTTATGGGGTGAAATGGAATCGTAGGTCACGGCCAGTTAGTCTCTTTTTCCCGCATACCACACAGCGGTGGCCAATGGCCAACGTTTGTTTATTCCCCCACACCCTCTCGGATCGTTCCTGTCATTTGTTGTAAACTGACGACACGTCGGCGATCACAGCGCCATCTATTGACCAAGCTATGTCATTATCTTGGTTTCAGAATCCCCCATAAGAGTTGACACTCTGTGTATTCTTTCTTCCGTGGAGTCACAGCTCGGAAAATGTAGTAAATTAGTAGTCGTGCAGTGTCTTTGAGAGTGGATATGTTTGCTCTCGTTTACACTCGGTCCTCGCGATATTGTGCTTACTGTAATATAAATACTGTGTCAGTAGCAATGGCAATAGCAACTCAAGTGCGCAGAGAGGCTAAGAAGAGAAAGGTAAACGAGAGTTTTCCTTAAGCTAACGCCAATGACAGTCAGATGATACATGCACTGCCACGACTCCACCCACACCCAGCCTGTCAACAAGCGCACATGTTGACCAGGCAACAGTGACTATGTCATCACAAAAAATATGTGATTCGTTTGTGCAGGATGCAACAATAATTGAAAGGAATGGCACAACAAATGTTAAACTTATGATTTTAAGACACCAACTTCACGCTCACTTTGAAAGATGTTGTGACAGTGAGGGCGACAGATATGTATTTGAGACGGTAATATATTTGAGTCAACAGTGAAAGTACAGTGTTAATGGCAACCTTGACACCCTCTCTGTTAGTTAGGGTGACGAGGGAGTGCAAGAGTTATTTACTTGTTGGATGGATTTCCACAGTCTACACTTCTCATTTCCCCTTCAAAGTACAGGTCAGTAATAATGTTGGTACTTAAAAGGGCGCACACCTACTATGGTAACCCCTTCATATTGAGTAATATGAAGGGGTTACTATAGTAGGGCTTGCCCCACCCTCAACATATTTTGTATCCCACAGCCAACGGTTATGGCCAAATAGTTATTTTTCGCTAGTTGGGCGCGTGTTTTTAGATTGTTTTTTAATGGGTAAATATGCATTTCCTACTATTTTCACACATCAAAACACTCTTACACAACCTTAAAATAGATTTTTAAAATCCAGTTTTTGTTTTTAGCAATTTAATTACATAAACTTTATATTGACCAAGACTTTTTTTCTATTAAGTTATATATATTATCAAAAGCCTTTAACAGAGTCTGGCACAAATCACCTATTTCCAAATTACCCTTCTTTGGCTTCTATACCTGTATCTGTGCCTTTATCTCTAATTTCCTTTCAGGCTGTTCCATAGCTGCGGTTGTGGGTGACCATCGCTCACTTCTTCAACCTATCAACTCCGGTGTTCCTTAGAGCTCTGTCTTATCTCCAGTTATTTATCAAATGTTCACTAATGATCTTCTCAACTCGAGATTTAGTCCTATTCGCTCATATGCTGATAACTTTACCTAATATTGAAACAGTTTTTTACAACGCCCCACCATGCAATTACTCCAAAATTCATGTGATGAGGCCATAGCACGCTTATCTTCTGATCTGCCAATATTTGTAATTGGAGCTGAGAAAATCATGTTGCTTTCAATGCTTCCAAAGCCCAATATCCTCATCTATCTACCCGTCACAATCTTCAACATTGATATCCTTTACTCTTCAACAACACACAAATCAACCCTTCATCTTCTCTCAATATTCTTAGTGTCTCTTTTTCATCTGATCTTTCTTGAGAAGACCATATCACTACTCGGTTATACTGATGTTTTGGACCGACAGTTAGCCCATCGATCTTTTTAGGCCTAATAGGTCCGGTAGTGCATATACATCATTGCTATATATGTCATTAAGAGCTGAAATGTGTTGTAAGGGAGAAAAAACAAAAAACGCTAAAATACAGTATACTGTAAACAATAAGTTTTTCAGCCAGTACCCAACCAGCGGGGGTGTGGGGGCGGCAGCCCCCACCCATATACTAGGTTAGGTTAGGTAAGATTGTTAGGTTAGGCTAATAGCCTAGCACATTAAAAAAAAAAAAAATAAATAGCCTAACCCAACCAGCGGGGGTGTGGGGGCGGCAGCCCCCACCCATAATACTAGGATAGGTTAGGTAAGGTTGTTAGGTTAGGCTAATGTCTTCCCAAAGTTGACTATTTTTATAACATACGATATTAGGCTACCCACTCCACCCCGTGAAATCCGAGCCAGCTTTCGTCAAAAGTTGGCTCGGGTATTCACAACATTGGGTTTTATGGGATTGCAATTTGGGAAAACCCAAGCCAAGTTTTGATACAAAACGCTATATTATTGTATTTTTACGCTTTTAACCCCTCATTTTCCCTGAACTTCATAGCCCTCCCCACTAGTGGGGGGCGTGTTTTTAGATTGTTGGATAATGGGTAAATACTCATTTCAGCTCCTCTTCAGTATAAAACAACACTATATCTGAAGAAAAAATGAAAAAATACAAACTAAAACTTACTGAAATCGCTGTCGGTCCAAAAAGTCAGGTTTACCCACTACTCTTGCTAATAACAGCTTCCCAGAAGTTAGTTGTACTCAACCGTCTCCGTGGGTTATTTACTCCTGCTCAGCTTCTTGCTCTGTACAGGGGCACAGTGCGCCCATTTATCGTGTATTGTTCACATGTGTGGGGAGATTACACCCATACTGCACTTCTCGAAAGTATAGAGTCAAAATATTTCTACTCATCAACTCGCCTCCTCTTCCTAATTCCCTACAATCTTTAGTATAACTTTATTTTAATACCACGAATTTTGTTGACATATTAGAAGATAAATATGAAATCTATATGCTCTAAAGATCATATGAAAATGTGTTTTAACCCTCGGAAAAGCCTAATATAAAGTATGCTACTAAAATGTAATTTTAGTAGCATTTAGTAGTAGGGGGGGGGGGGTGTCTCAACATCGATCGAGAATGGGGAAAATAGGTTCTCCCAAGATTTCTAATTAATTACAAACACTATATATTGATGCAAATGAACAAACAAAATTAAAAAAAAAACACTCGGAAAATTCGTGGTATTAAAATAAATATTTTCCCAATCTTTCTCTTCATGCCGCATTGTTGCCTTTCTCTAATTTTTCGGTAAATTTCTATAATTGCACCTATACGAGCTAAGCAAATTAGTATTGTATTTAACAGGAAGGTACGACAAGGTAGGTGATGTGGTATAGGTGGCAATATGCGGAAATGGATGATAAGAGTATTGCAGCCCCTCTGACAAAAGTCTCACTCTAGATGAGACACGGAATTTACAATGTTTCAGAGAGACATTAGCCTAACCTAACAACCTTACCTAACCTATCCTAGTATTATGGGTGGGGGCTGCAGCCCCCACACCCCCGCTGGTTGGGAAAAACGGTAGAAATCCAGTTGGGGTGGAGTGAGTAACCGTAGATTTTCGTAAGGGGGTCAGAGGGGCGGAATGCCCTCATAGTCCATTTCCGCATATTGCCACCTATACCACATCACTTACCTTGGCTTACCTTCCTGTTAAATACAATAATAATTTGTTTAGCTCGTATAGTTTCAATTATAGAATAATTCCCATTGTTCTACCAGTATTTAAAAAAGTGCTTCGGTAATACAATTACGGTGAGTGGGTAGCACCCAGCTTTCAACACATTACCACACCAAGTCTCTAACCCAAGAGTGAACTGATTTTCTCTTTTCTTTTTTCTACTCAAAAAGTAAGCGCTGGAACTCTCTCCCTCATTCTCTCACCCTTTGACTGAAACTGCTTCAAGCTTCGTGTGTCCAGACATTGTTACTGTATCGTACCTTGAATTTGGCTTGCTATCTTTGATAACTCTGGGGGGTACACTTCGTACAGGCAGCATTGCCATTCCCAGAACAAAATGTTTCATACATTATTTCCTTTATGGAGATGAGAATGCAGATATGATAGCCGTGAGTAAGGGAAACACCTTTTGGTCAACATACAGTACTGACAACGATAAATCTACAGTTATACTACCCCTCCCCCACTATCCTCCACCACCTCCCCCCTTCAAAACACGCCTTTTAGCGTGTTTTTGGATGGTTCAGCAGACGCGGAAACTGGAGAAAAAAAAACTTATTTTGATAAAAATTTATCACCAACCAGATACGAGTTTTTCAGGTAATTTGTTGTTGTTTTTTTATTTTTTATTTTATATACAGTGTTGTTTAATACCGAGGACCGTCACATTTTAGTATTTTTAACATTAGCCTAACCTAACCTAACTTAACCTAACCTAACCGAAAACTAACCTGTCTCGCGACCGGTCTAAACCCAGCTCATGTTCCCTGTTTATGGGTGCGCGACAGTCTAAACCCAGCTCACGTTCCCTGTTTATGGGTTCGCGAAGGTTTGTAATACTTCAATGTATCTATTTCAAGTCAAATATACATTTCCGCGCATCATCAAACCATACTACGTCTACTACTAATAATATTAACCCATTAGTACCAACAGAATAGCGACAAAATAGGGGTAGTATAACTGTAGATTTATCCTGACAACGGTTATTATCAATAGTGTTTGCTTCATTGGTAGCCTTAACCCAAAAATGGCGACCATCCTCAATAGAGGTATTTCTGGTGCACTGCGACCGTCCTCAATAGATCCAGAGCATAACAAAACTCTTTAAAACACCCCAGTGGCACTCAAAACAAAGCAATTTATGATTAGGTGAGATAATTTCCCTCCATTACTTGCTACCAAGTACTCCTTTGTACCACTCCTACATTATGTGTCCCAACCCCCTTCCCCTCCTTCGCCCCTTTTTCCCTCCTCCTCAATAATCAGATATTTGTCCTCTTACTCCCCCTTTTATCGGGTAATTTTTGGCGCGAAGCTCCCTCTCGCTGTCTCTTTAATACGGGCGAGACAGCTAGAGATCCTTGCAACAGAGAGACTTCTAGTGCAAGGCCTCGGTGTCGCTCTACAGCTCGGAGAGGGAGTATATATGCCGCCCCGGCTCTTGACTCATGATACGACCTTGCCGCAATAATACGTCTTTTTCACCCCCCCTCTTGAATGTTCATATGTTCATAATAAAAGCAAAATAAGCACATATGGATAAATAATAATTATATATATGGTACTATGACGATTTTTGTCAGAATAAAACCAAATACCTTCGCTTGGCGGGAGGGTTTGAACTACCATAGCTTCGCAGTTTACGAGTTGAATTTTATACTATCAATTCCTAAAGTTTGTTGACATTCATAGTGTCATGAATGTAAGACTGGAAACTGGAGGAGATATAATTGTATGGGCGTTCTATTTCTGGATGCCTTACTCCCTTTTATGAGGGTAGCCATAAACAAAACATCCCCACACAGACGTGTCCCTCATGAGAAGGACAATCCGAGCCAGTTTATTCATAGTACTATTTTTTCATCAGTAGTGGGTGGCTTGTCCATCCACCAACCTAGGTTGCTTCGCCTGTAGGCGAGCAGTAAGGATTTGTATAGGGCTTACTTCCCTAGATGAATTACCGACCAAGACTGAAGGACCCCATCTACTTTGAGTTTTATAAGGTTGTCTCCCCTAGATGGGTTGCCGATTGCCGACCAAGGCTGATGATTGTTCAATATTGAAAAAACACCAGGTGTATAACCATATTACAATGGAGTTTATGCAAGCTAGTATAGAACAATGGGTTCTGATTAGCTACATAATTATGAAATTTTGATTAAAGTAGTTTATTTCACAGGATGAAAGAATAAGGGAAAGAGTTCCAGTGGCGTGTAGAGAGAGATTGTAGGGAATTAGTCAGAGGATTTGAGTTGATGTATACAAAATTAGGTAAGATCCTGTGTAGCGGGTAGAACTGTTTGTCATATGCCTATTTACTAAGAATCATTGAACAATATCTTTAACTTGACCTAACCAAAACCTAACCTAACCTAACCTAGTATATTAGTGGACTATTTATTAATGTAAAATGTAAAATATATTGTAACATTACCAAATTATTGAGATATAAGTACATGTCAACCCGCTACACAAGATTATACGAAAAATTATTTTGTCTCTACCCTTTTGAGAAGTGTAGTATGGGTGGAACCTCTCCGTTCATGCGAACATGTATACTCGATACATGGGCGCACTGTGCATCTGTACAAAGCAAGAAGCTGTGCATGGGTAAATAACCCACAGAGACAGTTGAGGAGTGGATTAATTGGAGGAGTTCCAGCTGAGGAGATCATTAGTGAATAATAGAAGAGCCCTGATAGGACAGATAGGAATTTTCCAAATTTAGAGGCATCATCCATGTCTACAACCATTCACATAGTCTGTTGAGGTCCATCCTGAGCTGTTCAACCCCATTGGGGTCCTTGACATTCATTCCAAGCTTTGTCATCTGCAAACTTGATCACAATCAACAGACCAATATCGATGTCATTGATATATATGATAAACAGAAGTGAGCCAAGGACAGATCCCGGTCCAGAAGTGACTGGAGTCTACTCAGAAGAAACACCATTGATTACCACTCGTTGTTTACCTGTTAGCCAATTTTCCTATTTGTGACCTCTGTATTGATACCTAGTACACTCACATTTGACATTAGCCTGCATTGAGCCACTTTGTCAAAAGCTTTTGAAAATCTAAGTAAAGGATGTCTATGGCTCTAATTTTGTCATACTCGCTCAGCATTTCATGGATAAATTCCAGCAAATTGATTAGACATGATCGATGTTGCCTTCCATGTTGGGAATCTGTAATTAAATTTTGGATTTCTAGGTAGTCTACTATTGTATTTACTATTCAAATATCTGTCCTCCAAAAATAGGCGATTAGAACTACTGTATATTATGTAGATTACCATATATTGAACAGACGTCCATGACATTTAAAAACAGGAATATATTAGAACTAAATTATTTGTATACATACCACATGGCAATATTCATGTACTGTACAAGATCCTTTTTATGTCCTATAACTCTGAATTGTATAATGCACTACACACAAATCGGGATTTGCATACCTATGAAACGAGGCATAGAGATACATTTATAGCACCCAGATTTTAGAAGCACAAATTGAAACACTCCATTCTCTACCAAGGTATAATTATATATTTGGAATATAATACCTAATACTATGTATCTGAATGTTTCCTTGGCAAAATTCAAAGAAAACTTGAAGAAGAGGCTTATGTCAAACTATTTATTAGAACTCATACACTTTTTTTTTTTTTTTTTTTTTTTTTTTCTATGTGATTGAGGGAGGCAAAAGGCATAACTGCCTATAGCGAGTGCCTGCCCCATAGTTGAAAGAGTGACAGGGCCAAAATCAAGGGACGTTCGAGCCAAAATGCCTGGACACACGGAGTTTGAAGCAATTTAAGTCATAGGAAGAGGGAAAGACTGATTCTGGGAGAGAGTTCCAGAGCTCAGCTGTTGAGTAGAAGAAAGTTTGAGAGTAACGTTTCACTCTTGGGTTGGAGAGTTGCACAGAGTAGGGGTGGGATTGAGTTGCAAGACGGGTACCACGTGCCCTACGTAAAGGAGGTGGTATGCACTGGGATAGCTCTGAGGAACACTGATTATTATAGTAGCGATAGAATAGCGAGAGAGATGCAACATTGCGGCGGAGAGAGAGAGATTGCAGAGAGTTGGTGAGTGGACGGGAGTTAATGATACGAAAGGCCTTCCTTTCAACTTTGTCTAGGAGAGCGGTGTGAGAGGAACCTCCCCACACATGTGAACAATACTCAATACAAGGGCGCACTATGCCCCTGTACAGAGCAAGAAGCTGTGCAGGGGAAAAGAACCCCCTAAGGCGGTTGAGCACACCCAGCTTCTGGGAGGCTGCCTTAGCAAGACTGGTAATATGGTCCTTCCAAATGAGAGCAGAAGAAAAAGAGACACCAAGAATATTGAGAGAAGATGAAGGGTTGATTTTTGTATTGTTGAAGAATAAGGGATAGTCCGCTGGGAGATCCTGACGGGTAGATAGATGGAGAAATTGGGTTTTGGAAGCATTAAAGTTAACAAGGTTTTCTCTGCCCCAATTGGAAATAGTATTTAGATCAGAATTTAAGAGTTCTATGGCTTCATTACGTTTGTCGTTGAGGGATTGCTGGCTGGGGCGTTCTGAAAAACTAATGGAGTAGTGTAAGGTTGAGTCGTCTGCGTATGAATGGATGGGAATTAAGGTACAGTTAAGGAGATCATTTATAAAAATTAGAAAGAGAATAGGAGATAGGACAGAGCCCTGAGGAACACCGGAGTTTATAGGGTGAGGAAGTGAACAATGGCCGTCCACAACCGCGGCTATGGAACGGCCGGAAAGGAAATTAGAGACAAAGGCACAGATGGAGGGATAGAAACCGAAGGAGGGTAGTTTAGAAATTAAAGATTTATGCCAGACTCTATCGAAGGCTTTCGATATGTCTAGTGCAATAGAAAAAGTCTCACCGAAGTCCCGGAAGGAGGATGACCAAGAGTTAGTAAGATATGAAAGAAGATCACCAGTAGAGCGACCCTTAAGGAAGCCATACTGGCGATCTGAGAGCAGATTATGAGAAGAGAAATGCTTAAGAAATTTGGAAGCAAGAATAGTTTCAAAAACTTTAGAAAGACAAGAGATAAGAGCAATTGGACGATAGTTGGAGGGTTGAGAGCGGTCACCCTTCTTTGGGACAGGTTGAATGTGAGCAAACTTCCAGCATGAAGGGAAGACGTTAGAGGATAGACAGAGACGAAAGAGTTTGCCTAGGCAGGGAGTCAGCACGGAAGCACAGTTTTGAGAACAACAGGAGGAACACCGTCCGGACCGTACGCCTTATTAGTGTTAAGCCCAGAGAGGGTAGAAAGTACATCTTTAGAAGAGATTAGGATATTAGGCATAAGTAAGAGAGAGGAGGGCGGAGAGGGAGGAATAGCACCGGAATCATCCAAGGTGGAGTTTCTAGCAAAAGTTTGAGCGAAGAGTTTAGCTTTGTCAGAGGAAGAAGTGATGGTTGTGCCATCAGAGTGGGAAAGGGGAGGGAAAGACGAGGAAGAGAAATTGTTGGAGAGGTTTTTGGCTAGATGCCAGAAAGCTTGGGAAGAGCTAGAGTTGGATAGTTCAGTGCATTTATTATTGATGAAAGAGTGTTTGGCAAGTCGAAGAACAGAACATATATAAATATATAATTGTCGTTTCTAGAGAGAGTTGGAACATGCTATTTGTTCACTGACACCTGGTTCGTACCATCATAAACCAGTACTGTTCAAGAACTAGACTAATTCACTATTATAATATTGTTATTAATTGTTACTAGTATTACTAACGCAACTATTGTTATTATAACTATTTTATTTACAAATACTTATGTTGTTATTTATGCTAATAATAGTCAGTGGGATTATTATTGCTATATATATTATATAATATTTGTGTTAATACTATTTCACATATATTATTTTTCTTAAAAACAAAATGTATTATTGTGTTTCTACCTTCTTTTGTTTAGTTTCCTCGTTAGTTTGTCCTTAAAGCATTTTAGCTTAATTGGGCCCATAACTGTGGACAGTCAAGTAATAATGCATATTAATAATGATAAATCAATGTACTATAGTTGTGGTGAACATAAATAAATATATAAATAAAGCTTAGCTTAATAGCGTCTCTTTACACTTATATGTTCACATCCACAATAAACGATCGACAGGACTGGTTCAGAATATATAATTTGTTCTCTGGATCTAAATTCTACATGCTTAGAAAACAAAATTATGTATATATTGTATATATTGCCTGGCACACTGAGCAGTGTGATACCACGGTAGTTATTGCAGTCCTGTCGGTCCCCTTTCCTTTTCCAGTGAAGAGGAATGGTACCTGTCTGCCATACAGCACTCAGGACTGTATGTAACCCGTGGACCATAGACCCACCTCCAGCATCTAATGATTTTAGGAATGCCACAAATACCAGGGGACAGCTCAAAGTACTCAGCCCATCGGGCTCTGTACTCATCATCCCCCGATGCGAGTTGGCCACCTCCATTCAAACTGAACTAATCTGAGGGGTAGGCTTTGAACAGAGATTCTTCAGTGCTCGGTAAGCAGCCAGAAGGTAATATGTAGAGAAAGTCCCCTAAACCGCATGACTCACTTCTATTATGTCCAGCATCTCGCCCGATAGGAAACCTCTCCTTGATTTCGGTTTGGCTCCAATGCATTCTCAAAATGTTCTCCTCCCCCGACACCTACTTTCAAACCAACAAACACATATACACACTCTCTCCCTCTCTTTCTCTCACACACACAGATCCTTTACAAACATAACACACATTGATATCAGATAATTACAGAAAAAAGGCTTTCAATCACTTAACTCTATTTGGTTCCAGGTCTTTTGGATCTCACTTGTTTCGCTCCATTAGTTTGGAGGCTTTAAGAAGTTTCACCATATTAATTTGGAGATAAGAAGACGCTTCACCTCATTCAGGGGTCCATTTGTTTCTGGGCAAGTGATAGCGAGCCTGTAAGGACATGTATCTATCGAAAAATTTACAAAGTTTGCTTGAAGGGGTTCGGCATGGGCATTTGACTATTTTGAAGGAAGTCTGGGAAGGTATTTTTGTTAGCCTACGGCACAAGCTTATATACAATGCTTGAAAATGGTAAGAACAAGCATAATCCTCAATAATAATTATACAAATTATAATAATAACCACCAGAACCTCGGACCAGACAGTGTTAAACTAGGACTGCTTCTTCAATCAGACTGCTAAATGTTGGCTATATTTATGTTACTGCCATGTTTTTCAGATTAAAAGGACCTCTAGAATTATAAAAGTAAAACAAACTAAAACATATCCTAAACCCTATAACTCTGACGGGCAATTTGTAATGTCAATTAAATCATCTGGAGGTGGGATATAGACCCTCAGCAGTCAAAGGGCTAAAGTATCATTTAATCCTTCAATCAGACGACCATTACCTTACCATACATGCACATACAAACATGCACATACATACATGCATATGTACATACAAACATGCACATACACGTGTAACTGTTGCAATATTATATGCCCAGTTTCAGCACCGCTGAAAACATGTACGTGTTCATGTGCGTGTACATTTACAGATACACACATACCCACACGAACACATACGTGATTTGTCTCCCTTTGCGTGTTTTAGTGAATGCTGGAAGAGCTAACTCAGCCAAAAGTACACAACTATTTTTACTTGCTATATTTCCGGGATATATTTACATGAAATTACCAAACAGAAAGTACAGTTCAAGGGTTTTAGCTGAAACAACGCGCTCATTAATTTTGATTACCATAGTTTACTTCCCTAGATGGACAATTATAACTGTTCACTAACACTAGGTACTGTCAACGACAAAAGTTTGTTTCCCAACCAGCCACTTAGTGAATCCGAAACACCTTGGGGTTGAAAAACGAAGTATCTTAAAGAAGTGCCCAATAAATGTTTCGTTTATCGACTCCCAGGTGATTCGGAGTCACACAGTGGCAGGTTGAGGGTACGAACTTTTGTTGTTGATAGTACTTAATTTGCTGCTTAGGTGACCAGAGGCATTTGATATGAGGAGACTGCCCATCCATCTCGTTTTGCCCGAGAACTCTCGGTAGTGAGCCAAACGTGCTAACATAATGTATACTCAGCTAGTCGGCCAGGATTTGACGTAGTACTATTACAGTATATTTATTAATATTTAAATACAGATGAAGAAAAACTGTACCATAGATATATTCGTGTGGCAATACCGTTTCAAACTAATGATTTGCATCATCTAATACTACATTTTTTGACATAGCCTAGTCAAATTGGAAAGGCGTCATATTGAAAAAGCTAACAGTAATATAGCACAAATTAGTACTCTCGATAAACTTCTTACCTCTATTTCCTTTGGTAAATAATTAATAATATAGATGTTAATTAAGGTTGTTGTCGTTAAGTTTGGGTACTTAGTTGGGAATTGCGATGCCAGTTTATGTATGACCGTATTGTTTACAAACAGTGCATGCTAACAAGATTTTGCTTTTATGAAAACTATAAATCACTGATTGGTAGTTACACTGTTCAAATTACCTTTATAACGTAATTTTCCCTACTACTTAGTACTTACAGCTATTCCTAATTGGTTACGGGTGCTGTTCAATATAGAATACCAAGTCATTCGAAAAGGATTTGAAAATCTTAAAAAAATCACTGTGAATTGGCATCAGCCAGAAATTAGGGAGGCGAAGTTCCATGGTATGTGTTACATTTAGCAAGTTATGAGGCATACCCCCCCCCCCCCCCCTCCCCTTACCAACACCACCACAGGTGCAACCTATTATAGTAAATCTTCGCTGTAAATAAGTATGTTTGTTATTTGCAGTCGGGATTATGTAATAATCCATTATATGTCTAACTGAAAGAAAAATCACACACGGGGGAAGAATATAAAGAGTGTCAACTCCACAATATAATTGCGAAAACATTACATGTACGCCATCTATTGGCCAAGCTAGTTGATCAGAGAATGAGAATACAATAGGTTTTAAAGAAAACGTATGCAGGCAGATTTTGGGTGCATATTAGTATCCTTTATCTTTTTATATTGTGTCCAGTTTTAATTATGTTTGATAACCAAAAGTCTCACTATTATTGTCCTTGGGGTCAATGGAATGTAATACATCATGAAATGCCCCTTAACAACATGCAATTAATTCAAATACTGAGAATGTGGCACATGAATGTTGTACACATTTATACATGTAAATGGCTGTAATGCACAATAACGTAGGTTTACCTTATAATATTAAACTGTATTTCCGCTGATCTTTCTGTTGGAATAAATTAACATTATGCAGTAAACTAGCCACACAGAGCTCTTACGTGCAGATTCGTAAGAAGTTTGTCTTTATTGATATTATCAATAATTACACCTATTCCGGTGTAGCTTACACCATTGCAAGTGACATTTAAAAATGTATAATAATTCAATGATTTATATATTATGTATATTAGTCGATGAACAGAAGTTAAATAGGCATGGCAACATGAAATGCAAACAGGTGTCCGGTGTCAACTATATATGTTGGATTGTAACCAATACACAATACAATACTACTATACACAATTTATTTTTCATGTGAAAATATAATCACTCCCTTAGCAGCTGATTGTTCCATGCTTATGGGGTGAAATGGAATCGTAGGTCACGGCCAGTTAGTCTCTTTTTCCCGCATACCACACAGCGGTGGCCAATGGCCAACGTTTGCTTATTCCCCCACACCCTCTCGGATCGTTCCTGTCATTTGTTGTAAACTGACGACACGTCGGCGATCACAGCGCCATCTATTGACCAAGCTATGTCATTATCTTGGTTTCAGAATCCCCCATAAGAGTTGACACTCTGTGTATTCTTTCTTCCGTGGAGTCACAGCTCGGAAAATGTAGTAAATTAGTAGTCGTGCAGTGTCTTTGAGAGTGGATATGTTTGCTCTCGTTTACACTCGGTCCTCGCGATATTGTGCTTACTGTAATATAAATACTGTGTCAGTAGCAATGGCAATAGCAACTCAAGTGCGCAGAGAGGCTAAGAAGAGAAAGGTAACCGAGAGTTTTCCTTAAGCTAACGCCAATGACAGTCAGATGATACATGCACTGCCACGACTCCACCCACACCCAGCCTGTCAACAAGCGCACATGTTGACCAGGCAACAGTGACTATGTCATCACAAAAAATATGTGATTCGTTTGTGCAGGATGCACCAATAATTGAAAGGAATGGCACAACAAATGTTAAACTTATGATTTTAAGACACCAACTTCACGCTCACTTTGAAAGATGTTGTGACAGTGAGGGCGACAGATATGTATTTGAGACGGTAATATATTTGAGTCAACAGTGAAAGTACAGTGTTAATGGCAACCTTGACACCCTCTCTGTTAGTTAGGGTAACGAGGGAGTGCAAGAGTTATTTACTTGTTGGATGGATTTCCACAGTCTACACTTCTCATTTCCCCTTCAAAGTACAGGTCAGTAATAATGTTGGTACTTAAAAGGGCGCACACCTACTATGGTAACCCCTTCATATTGAGTAATATGAAGGGGTTACTATAGTAGGGCTTGCCCAACCCTCAACATATTTTGTATCCCACAGCCAACGGTTATGGCCAAATAGTTATTTCTCGCTAGTTGGGGGCGTGTTTTTAGATTGTTGTTTAATGGGTAAATATGCATTTCCTACTATTTTCACACATCAAAACACTCTTACACAACCTTGAAATAGATTTTTAAAATCCAGTTTTTGTTTTTAGCAATTTAATTACATAAACTTTATATTGACCAAGACTTTTTTTTCTATTAAGTTATATATATTATCAAAAGCCTTTAACAGAGTCTGGCACAAATCACCTATTTCCAAATTACCCTTCTTTGGCTTCTATACCTGTATCTGTGCCTTTATCTCTAATTTCCTTTCAGGCTGTTCCATAGCTGTGGTTGTGGGTGACCATCGCTCACTTCTTCAACCTATCAACTCCGGTGTTCCTTAGAGCTCTGTCTTATCTCCAGTTATTTATCAAATGTTCACTAATGATCTTCTCAACTCGAGCTTTAGTCCTATTCGCTCATATGCTGATAACTTTACCTAATATTGAAACAGTTTTTTACAACGCCCCACCATGCAATTACTCCAAAATTCATGTGATGAGGCCATAGCACGCTTATCTTCTGATCTGCCAATATTTGTAATTGGAGCTGAGAAAATCATGTTGCTTTCAATGCTTCCAAAGCCCAATATCCTCATCTATCTACCCGTCACAATCTTCAACATTGATATCCTTTACTCTTCAACAACACACAAATCAACCCTTCATCTTCTCTCAATATTCTTAGTGTCTCTTTTTCATCTGATCTTTCTTGAGAAGACCATATCACTACTCTTGCTAATAACAGCTTCCCAGAAGTTAGTTGTACTCAACCGTCTCCGTGGGTTATTTACTCCTGCTCAGCTTCTTGCTCTGTACAGGGGCACAGTGCGCCCATTTATCGTGTATTGTTCACATGTGTGGGGAGATTACACCCATACTGCACTTCTCGAAAGTATAGAGTCAAAATATTTCTACTCATCAACTCGCCTCCTCTTCCTAATTCCCTACAATCTTTAGTATAACTTTATTTTAATACCACGATTTGTTTTGACATATTAGAAGATAAATATGAAATCTATATGCTCTAAAGATCATATGAAAATGTGTTTTAACCCTCGGAAAAGCCTAATATAAAGTATGCTACTAAAATGTA
Organism: Paralithodes platypus; assembly: GCA_032716605.1. Taxonomy (NCBI): domain Eukaryota; kingdom Metazoa; phylum Arthropoda; class Malacostraca; order Decapoda; family Lithodidae; genus Paralithodes; species Paralithodes platypus. The sequence continues at coordinate 18,576,396 of CM064523.1, read as the reverse complement.
ATTTTAGTAGCATTTAGTAGTAGGGGGGGGGGGGGGGGCGTGTCTCAACATCGATCGAGAATGGGGAAAATAGGTTTTCCCAAGATTTCTAATTAATTACAAACACTATATATTGATGCAAATGAACAAACAAAATTTAAAAAAAACACTCGGAAAATTCGTGGTATTAAAATAAATATTTTCCCAATCTTTCTCAACATGCCGCATTGTTGCCTTTCTCTAATTGCACCTATACGAGCTAAGCAAATTAGTATTGTATATAACAGGAAGGTACGACAAGGTAGGTGATGTGGTATAGGTGGCAATATACGGAAATGGATGATAAGAGTATTGCAGCCCCTCTGACAAAAGTCTCAATCTAGATGAGACACGGAATTTACAATGTTTCAGAGAGACATTAGCCTAACCTAACAACCTTACCTAACCTATCCTAGTATTATGGGTGGGGGCTGCAGCCCCCACACCCCCGCTGGTTGGGAAAAACGGTAGAAATCCAGTTGGGGTGGAGTGAGTAACCGTAGATTTTCGTAAGGGGGTCAGAGGGGCGGAATGCCCTCATAGTCCATTTCCGCATATTGCCACCTATACCACATCACTTACCTTGGCTTACCTTCCTGTTAAATACAATAATAATTTGTTTAGCTCGTATAGTTTCAATTATAGAATAATTCCCATTGTTCTACCAGTATTTAAAAAAGTGCTTCGGTAATACAATTACGGTGAGTGGGTGGCACCCACCTTTCAACACATTACCACACCAAGTCTCTAACCCAAGAGTGAACTGATTTTCCCTTTTCTTTTTTCTACTCAAAAAGTAAGCGCTGGAACTCTCTCCCTCATTCTCTCACCCTTTGACTGAAACTGCTTCAAGCTTCGTGTGTCCAGACATTGTTACTGTATCGTACCTTGAATTTGGCTTGCTATCTTTTATAACTCTGGGGGGTACACTTCGTACAGGCAGCATTGCCATTCTCAGAACAAAATGTTTCATACATTATTTCCTTTATGGAGATGAGAATGCAGATATGATAGCCGTGAGTAAGGGAAACACCTTTTGGTCAACATACAGTACTGACAACGGTAAATCTACAGTTATACTACCCCTCCCCCACCACCTCCCCCCTTCAAAACACGCCTTTTAGCGTGTTTTTGGATGGTTCAGCAGACGCGGAAACTGGAAAAAAAAACGTATTTTGATAACAATTTATCACCAACCAGATACGAGTTTTTCAGGTAATTTGTTGTTGTTTTTTAATTTTTTATTTTATATACAGTGTTGTTTAATACCGAGGACCGTCACATTTTAGTATTTTTAACATTAGCCTAACGTAACCTAACTTAACCTAACCTAACCGAAAACTAACCTGTCTCGCGACTGGTCTAAACCCAGCTCATGTTCCCTGTTTATGGGTGTGCGACAGTCTAAACCCAGCTCACGTTCCCTGTTTATGGGTTCGCGAAGGTTTGTAATACTTCAATGTATCTATTTCAAGTCAAATATACATTTCCGCGCATCATCAAACCATACTAAGTCTACTACTAATAATATTAACCCATTAGTACCAACAGAATTGCGACAAAATAGGGGTAGTATAACTGTAGATTTATCCTGACAACGGTTATCATCAATAGTGTTTGCTTCATTGGTAGCCTTAACCCATAAATGGCGACCATCCTCAATAGAGGTATTTCTGGTGCACTGCGACCGTCCTCAATAGATCCAGAGCATAACAAAACTCTTTAAAACACCCCAGTGGCACTCAAAACAAAGCAATTTATGATTAGGTGAGATAATTTCCCTCCATTACTTGCTACCACTCCTACATTATGTGTCCCAACCCCCTTCCCCTCCTTCGCCCCTTTTTCCCTCCTCCTCAATAATCAGATATTTTTCCTCTTACTCCCCCTTTTATCGGGTAATTTTTGGCGCGAAGCTCCCTCTCGCTGTCTCTTTAATACGGGCGAGACAGCTAGAGATCCTTGCAACAGAGAGACTTCTAGTGCAAGGCCTCGGTGTCGCTCTACAGCTCGGAGAGGGAGTATATATGCCGCCCCGGCTCTTGACTCATGATACGACCTTGCCGCAATAATACGTCTTTTTCACCCCCCTCTTGAATGTTCATATGTTCATAATAAAAGCAAAATAAGCACATATGGATAAATAATAATTATATATATGGTACTATGACGATTTTTGTCAGAATAAAACCAAATACCTTCGCTTGGCGGGAGGGTTTGAACTACCATAGCTTCGCAGTTTACGAGTTGAATTTTATACTATCAATTCCTAAAGTTTGTTGACATTCATAGTGTCATGAATGTAAGACTGGAAACTGGAGGAGATATAATTGTATGGGCGTTCTATTTCTGGATGCCTTACTCCCTTTTATGAGGGTAGCCATAAACAAAACATCCCCACACAGACGTGTCCCTCATGAGAAGGACAATCCGAGCCAGTTTATTCATAGTACTATTTTTCATCAGTAGTGGGTGGCTTGTCCATCCACCAACCTAGGTTGCTTCGCCTGTAGGCGAGCAGTAAGGATTTGTATAGGGCTTACTTCCCTAGATGAATTACCGACCAAGACTGAAGGACCCCATCTACTTTGAGTTTTATAAGGTTGTCTCCCCTAGATGGGTTGCCGATTGCCGACCAAGGCTGATGCTTGTTCAATATTGAAAAAACACCAGGTGTATAACCATATTACAATGGAGTCTATGCAAGCTAGTATAGAACAATGGGTTCTGATTAGCTACATAATTATGAAATTTTGATTAAAGTAGTTTATTTCACAGGATGAAAGAATAAGGGAAAGAGTTCCAGTGGCGTGTAGAGAGAGATTGTAGGGAATTAGTCAGAGGATTTGAGTTGATGTATACAAAATTAGGTAAGATCCTGTGTAGCGGGTAGAACTGTTTGTCATATGCCTATTTACTAAGAATCATTGAACAATATCTTTAACTTGACCTAACCAAAACCTAACCTAACCTAACCTAGTATATTAGTGGACTATTTATTAATGTAAAATGTAAAATATATTGTAACATTACCAAATTATTGAGATATAAGTACATGTCAACCCGCTACACAAGATTATACGAACAATTATTTTGTCTCTACCCTTTTGAGAAGTGTAGTATGGGTGGAACCTCTCCGTCCATGCGAACATGTATACTCGATACATGGGCGCACTGTGCACCTGTACAAAGCAAGAAGCTGTGCATGGGTAAATAAACCATTCACATAGTCTGTTGAGGTCCATCCTGAGCTGTTCAACCCCATTGGGGTCCTTGACATTCATTCCAAGCTTTGTTATCTGCAAACTTGATCACAATCAACAGACCAATATCGATGTCATTGATATATATGATAAACAGAAGTGAGCCAAGGACAGATCCCGGTCCCGAAGTGACTGGAGTCTACTCAGAAGAAACACCATTGATTACCACTCGTTGTTTACCTGTTAGCCAATTTTCCAATTTGTGATCTCTGTATTGATACCTAGTACACTCACATTTGACATTAGCCTGCATTGAGCCACTTTGTCAAAAGCTTTTGAAAATCTAAGTAAAGGATGTCTATGGCTCTAATTTTGTCATACTCGCTCAGCATTTCATGGATAAATTCCAGCAAATTGATTAGACATGATCGATGTTGCCTTCCATGTTGGAAATCTGTAATTAAATTTTGGATTTCTAGGTAGTCTACTATTGTATTTACTAGTATCCCTTCTAAGAGTTTTACTATCATTGAAGTCAAGCCAATTGGCCGATATTTCTTGGGACACTCATGGTCCCCTTTCCAGTTTTCAGGAGCCTCTCCATTTTCCAGTGATATATTGAAGAGTTCTGCCAAGAAAGGTGCGATTTCGTATCGCACTTCTAGTAGCCTACAACTCTGGGAAGAAAGCTAGCTGGGCCTGATGACTTGAACCTAATTAACTTATCTATTCTTGTTGCTGCCTTCTCTGGGGTACATCTAATTCTACTAAGAACTTCACCCTCATGCACTAATCCTGGTCTTGGCATGTAAGTGGTATTTTCCCTTGTAAGTACTCCGACATAAGCGTTATAGCCCAACATCTCGCCCAACCGGGCAAGAGAACAACGAGCAATAGCTAGGCTCCGCCTTATGTAAGCACTATAGAATAACACAGAAATGGCATGTAATGACTGAGGATCAACCAATCAAAGAGGAAACTGAGTATCCACACATGCAAGCATGTGGAGTAAGAAATTATAAGGCAGTGTCGCTCCAAACTCTACTCTAGGAAACTCAGAGAAACAACATGCATCGCTCAAGTTATACTCGATCAAAGTGACTAAATAAAGTCAGGCAAAAACTAAGGCAGTGCACAGTTGTTGTTGTTGTTCCCTAGGCTGCCTGGTCGAACAGCCCCGAGTCCCTAAGGAAGGACATGACCATGATTGGGCATTCCCATAGGGCTCTCAAGGAGTGTAGATTATGTTGTTGTCATAAGTGGTTAAGATGGTCACTGGTTGAGATGGTCACTGGTTAAGGTGGCACTGGTTGAAGTTGCACTGGTACAACTGATATGGAACCGTGATTGTGTAGAATGCAGTCTTCTATGATGTGTTTAATAGTATGAGGTGCTGTGTTGCATCCTGGGCCGGTGTCGACGACGGAGTCATACAGTCTCTTCTGACAGCCCTAAGTGATTAAATCTACCTAAAGAAACAGGGCTAAAAACACTGCCATTACAAATGAATAAATTTGTGTTAAAATTTACAAAAACAAAAAACAAAAGTTAGGCTAGGAAGAAAATGGGACATCCGAGCGACCTGCAAATAGCACGATCCCTGGATAAACAAGGCAACACCGTAGTCTCCAGCACCTAATGCAATCTCTAGCACATGGCTAAAACCTGTTTCCAGCGTCCTACATCTCCTATCATCTCTAAACTTCAGAAGCCAATATACGGATGAAAACTCACTCAATAAAGCGGCAGGGTTAGAAATATCGCGAACAGAGCACACAAACACAGCCGTGTGTACACGAGAGGTTGCACGGATACTGATATAGCAAGAGGGTATTACGCAGGTACAGTATGTCAGAGGTCGTTGAGCTGAGAGGGTCCTAGATTATCTGGGCTCGATATTCCTTTTTCTTGTTCTTCCCTCGACAATATTTCCTTTTTTTATTGCATCAGTGGTCCCGGGAAATCCATACCATACCGTACCTAGTAGAGCATTGAGGTGCGTTCTCTAGAAGACTGGTGACCATGCACGTAGTAGTACCGATAATTTGTCATTGCTACGCTAGCAGATGAGCTATACATCTGTATTAACTGGACAGTTGATTCGGGGGGGCTACTACTAAATTCGCCTTATTAAAGCAAACTAAAGACTAGAGAAGAGAGAGGAGCCAGGAGGAAGAAATATATATACATACAGAGAGAAAGAGAGTAGGCATGTTCTTCCTTTGGTTTCCCACACATTCTGAGAGAGGAGGCATGCTAATGTCAGCTCCCCTGCTGTAATCTATCTTTGGTTCTTATGGTCACGTATTCTGAGAGAGGGAGAGAGCTTGTGTTCGTTCCTCCTATTCTATTTTTTCCTCGGTTTCCTTAGCTAACATATTCGAAAGGAGAGAGAGAGAGAGGGAGGTGGGGGGGGGGGGGTGACAGAAATATCACTACATATTTGTTTATTTATATACAAAAAAAAAAACAGAAAACAAAGTCGCACCCCTTTCCCATGCCATTTTAGATTTACAGAAGAGCGACCATTACTTGCATTAATGTATGTCCGTCACTCCACAGACATTTCGATAATGTAAGCATGTTTCCTTTTATTTTTGTTTTCCTTTTCTATTTGTATTTTCTATTAAAGTGACATATAGAAAGTGGTGTTCTATCTAGCTTATTTCAGTCCCCTTATAGTAATCATATTCTACCTTTGCATCATCCAAGCATATCTAATTCACCCTCAACACATTTTACCGTCCCTGGATTTTATACTGAGTATAAAAGGTGAAATAAGTTCATGTGAATTTTTAGAAGTATATGATCATTTTTGTGTTTGAATTGTACCCCACATAATATTGGAAAGTCTTATCAAATCATAATTTTATTCGTGCATACAGCATATGACAAATATTATAGTGGGAATATTTATAGGGATAATATGTAAACAAGAATGCATTTAATTAACACTCCTTCATGATACTTATGACAATCGTAGCACTATAACCTTTTCCTGCCAGTCATAATTTAATGTCATAATGTGTTCATAGCTACCACCATTTTGTCACAGGTCTCTAAAAGAAAAATTTGCTTTTTATCGGAAAATAATTGTGTTCTTTTGTTTCTTCTTATTTTCCTTGTTCTTGTTCTTAACTACTTCTTCTTCTTAGTTTTCTTTGTTTTCCTTTTTTTTCTTCTTTATCTCCTTATCTTCTTTTTGTTTTTCTTGTCTTTCTCCGTCTTCTTCTTTGGGTATTACAGTGTTACAGTAGTGCCCTGGACAGTGCCACTTAAGGGACCATTTTAGCCCCACGTCAGGATGGCTCAGTCTGTGTGTGGCAGTTTTCCAGCGTTAGAGTCATTGTTCTGAAGGACAGGGACGGGGCACTGGTGGTCTGGAATTACCAGGACGCAAATATGAGATATTGTATGCGGCCAGATGCCTTCAGTCTTGGTCAATCTATTGTTGTTGCCTCTAATGAACATAAATAATAAATAATAATATATAAAATAATAATAGTTATAAATAATAATAATGATAAATACCGGTAATAAATACACAACTATATATAATGAACATAAAGTATAGACATATTATTCTTATACCCAGAACACAAAAAAGACCCATTATCAATCCCCAGAGGAAAGGTGTGGAAGAAATCGTAAAGTTGGAAATAATGGGATTACATACTTAATAAGTAATTCAAGGTATAAGATTAATCACAAGACAATAAAGAACAAAGGCGAATAAAGATTGCCTGACTTGAGATACAAAGGCATGTTTTTTTTTTAATCATGTACATGATAATAATTACGGTCGAGAAAGCAAAAATACGTTAACCCCTTGAGGATCATGAGGCGTTTTGGCAACTTATGTTGGCTATTATTAGACGATTATATTTATATTAGGAAGGGTTTATGGAAGTAAAAGGGTTAATGGAGACAGTCTTTAGCCTCTTATTTGCCACACATCCTTACTAAGCTATATACAATCGTTTAATGTTAGCCAGAATAAACTGTCAAAAAGCGTCACGATGGGGTTAATTAACATGGAGGGCAACAAGAGTTAATTTGTCAGACGATGAGAGAGAGAGAGAGAGAGATACACTAACAACTTCGCACAGGGCCTCACTCTCACTCACACTCTCTCTCTCTCTCTCTCTCCATGGTTCATAAAAAGGGTAATGACATACAGTACATGCACACCAAATCGATATTCTAGTCAGAGGCATGGTAGCACTTATTTCCGGCAAAATTATGCTTACAATGTTTTCTTGTATTTATTTATATATTTATAGAATACTTTTTCTAAGGGATGGACCTATCATGGCTCTTTATATTTAACCCGTTCAGTACCGGAGCTGTCTCTTAAACTTTATTCTGGCTTATATTCGATTATTTTATTCAGCTGAAATAGGGCCTCCAGCAATTCACAGGATTCGAACTATTTCATTAATCCCTTCATATTATCACAACTTATTCTTAAACTGTATACAATCGTCTAACTAGGCTTTAGATATAATAACATTAACAAAACATCGCTGGTATGGAACGGATTAACATCAATAATTAGACTACGGTATAAGTGTATTGTATTACGTGGCTGAATTCTTGTACGACTTTGATTGAAAAAGTGACTGACAAGAATTACTGCTAAAAATGTCTCCGTATGTCAGAGAACATAATAGTGTAACGCAGCATATATGCAGGAGGAGAAGGGAAGGGAAACATGTGTTTTGACAGTGAGTGAGAGGGTAAAAGACACCAACAGCAATAACACCGGGGAAACAAAGGACTGTGTGTGTGTGTGTGTGTGTGGGTGTGTGGGTGTGGGTGGGTGTGGGTGTGTGTGTGTGTGTGTGTGTGTGTGTGTGGGTGTGGGTGGGTGTGGGTGTGTGTGTGTGGGTGTGTGTGGGTGTGTGGAACGGTAGCAATAGCATAGAGAGAAGGAAAGCAAGATACATTTGAATGTCCGATATTTCTATGTATACATGTCGGTTATATGCGAGTGCCTCTTTGTCGTCTGTGTTTAGTTTATCGCTACACGGGTAAAGGAGAGATGACATAAATGAGGCAATATTGTGCTTGTTTTTGTATTATTAGTAGTAGTAGTATTTTTAGTATTAGTATTATTTTTATTATTTTTATTATTTTTATTTTTGTTGGTGCATAACTATCAAAATGTTTTGAAGAAACCTTTGAGAAGCATATACTATTTAGCCAATTATTATAAGTTATAAATTACTAGGCCATCTGCAGTATTTCAATGGTCAAAGGGACCGAATCAGTACCGGTAGTAAAGTGTCACTGCTCTTTGGGTCTTAGTAAAACTTGTAATATAGATCAGTTTATTATGTAGGCAGCAAAATATATCAGACTGACTGGTTTAGAAATAAATTAGGACTAATGTTCATGGCTTATTAGAAAAGGAGCTTTCACTAGAACCTTGAAATCAGTCATGTATCAATTCTGAATATCTAAGCAATGCCTCTTTAACATAGCAATACAAATATGCTCAACATAATCATCTAAAAAGATGAATACTAAATTACTGAAGGTATGCTAGGAATTGTGATGTCTCGATGGATATTTGACATTCTATTTCCTACCAGTGGTTATCCAAGGAGCATATTGGCCTGAAATTATTATGGCATACTGGCTCTTTCCTTCTACATATACATTAGAAATTTCCACAAGGCTCTGAACTGTAAACATTATCCAAAAGAGAAAGATAGATGTTTATATATTATGGTATCAACAATTTCGTATTAGTTATATGCAAATGAGTTTTGGAATTCCCGATTAATGACTGTCCAACAATGAGCTATCGTACACCCACTTACATATTTTTTGCTACTTCTTATGTTTATATTATGGATATAATTATAACCTTCGCAAAATTGATTGATACACTTAATTTACCATTCTCTGGAAACTGTGAGTGACTATAAAGACACGGTCCTAGAGTTCACAATTATGAAAACCAAAAATTGGATACTTACCGGTACGTCAGCACATCGCTGAACTTCGGATAGCATTTTTTATAGCATATTATAATTTTGCCTGCCAAATTATTCAATAGAGGTTTGTTATAATGAAATATTAAGTAATAATTTTGAAACGCTCTGGATTAAGTAGTTAATTTCTGTAACAAAAGGGATCCAATGATTGTATAAACACAGAAGAGCCAGCTGTGCGCATCTGCAGGCGATATTAATCTTGGAGTGAATGCGAACAATCCTAAAGTGGTTGAACAATTATTCAGCATGAATATAAACAGACTGGATGAATAGTCTGTGACATGTCAGATGTCATTAACTTTGGAATATTACAAGGTGATGCATATCGATCAAGCAAAATCTAGTGGAAATCATCTGGAAGTGACTGACTTGGAAAAGGATGTGGGTTGTTTCTTCATCGTACTTACACATACGTTTGGATTACAAACCCATTATAAATTTAGATAAATACATACTCTAAATGGTATAGAAACCCAATAACAAAGATTACAAGCTAGAATTGTCTTAAACACAATAAGTACAATATCACCCGAAATAAACACCTCCACAGAAATATAGAAATATGTGTATGCTAATAATAACTCTGATGGTAACAATGACTATACTGGTTCATGGACAATATTTGATCACACACGTATACTATGGTCACTATTATTATGCTCATGACCACATCCTTACGCTCAAATGCTGTACATGCTTAAATTTACACCCACACACACATACACACACACACACACACATACATGCACACGCACACGCACACACACACACACACACACACACACACACACACACACACACACACACACACACACACACACACACACACACATATACTGTATATATATATTCGGACTTGCATACTCACTTAAACACAGTCGCACACATTTAGCTACAACTCATATGCAGCCACATACGCACGCATATGAATATTATCACCAAACACATACATAAGCATAAATAAGCACACAGTTTTAGTAATACTGTACAGTTGAGTTCACTTACAAAACTAAATACCAAAAGTTCATGGAGAGCAATGTTAATGTTATGATGCCCTATGTTTCGTTGGCACGTAAGACCCTGAGTCGTTGTACCGTATTTCATTAGTCATTGTTCACTTTTACTGTACATTGTTCCTGTTGGAGCCGACTCTAAATGTACACACACACACACACACGTCTCACTCTCTCTTTCTCTTATCACTTGGACTGTCCTCCCATTGTCACACCAACTCAAATTACACGCATGCTCTCTCTCTCTCTCTTATATGTGGGTGTGTGTGTGGGCCCGACTCCATATAACCTAGAGTATTAAAAAAAATTAAAGAAGAAATTAGTTAGCCTACCCTTTAACAGCAGTATTTAATAATTCTCTTAATTCGGGTCTAGTCCCGATGAGTGGAAACTTGCAAATGTGGTACTGATATTTAAAAAAGGTGATAAATCTATTCCTTCACATTATCGTCCAATTAGTTTGACATCAGTTGTAGGTAAACTATTAGTCATTTATTGCGCACAAAATCAGAGAGCACCTAGAACGTCACCAATGAATTAAACATTCCCAGCATGGATTCACGAGGGGTAGGTCCTGCCTCACTATTTGACATTCTTTTCCCAAGTATGCGAAGCAGTAGACAATATCAAAGCATATGATGTAATATGTTTAGATTTCAGTAAAGCATTCGATAAAGTCCTCCACGAAAGATTCCTGAGGAAACTAGAAGCTCATGGAATAGGCAGAACTCGATTAAGATGGATTAGGTCATGGTTAATTGGTAGGAAACAAAGAATTGGCATAAATGGTATACAATCAGACTCGGGTATAGTTAAGAGTGGAGTCCCACAAGGATCTGTTTTAGGCCCTCTGCTGTTCATCATTTATATTAACGACCTTGATGTAGGAATAACTAGCAAAATCAGTAAAATAGGCAGAATGGTCAATTCTGATCATGATATTCTGGCTCTCCAAAGAGATGTAGATACACTACACAAATGGGCAGTACATTGGCAGATGAAGTTCAACGAAGATAAATGCAGTGTAGTAAAATTTGGGAAATTGATAGAAAATGCAGGATATAGATTAGATAACTCCCAACTTTTATTTGAAACTTAGAAATCAATGCATTAGTGCTCGAAATAAGGCAAAGAGAGTTATCTGATTTATATCTAGAAGTGTGAATAATAGAACTGCAGACGTAATCTTAAAACTTTATCTAGCATTAGTAAGACCACATATGGATTACGCTATCCAATGTTGGTGTCCCTATTACAGGATGGACATAGATTCCTGGGAGAGGGTACAACGAAGAATGAAAAAAATTATCCATAATACTTTAAATCTTCCATATGAAGAAAGGTTGACCAACTAGGCTTGCATTCGTTAGAAAGACGCAAAGTTAGAGGGGATACGATAGAGGTGTTCAAGTGGGTAAGTGGGATAAATAAAGGGAACATGAAATATGTACTGAAGCTCAGTGATAGCGAAAGAACTGGAATAAATGGTTTCAAGTTATATACATTTTGTTTCAGAAAAGATATAGGCAAATATTGGTTTGGAAGCAGAGTTGGAAATGGGTGGAATAGGGTACCGAGTGCTATAGTGGGATCAAGAACGATAGTGAGCTTTAAGATCAAATTAGATAGACATATGGACGAAATGGGTTGGGTATGAGGGGGATCAGTCTGATGTTGGCTAATCGGTTCTCTGCAGACTTATGACGACCTCTGACCGTTTTGGGGAGGTCGGTCCTCACGGTGTTAGTGAGTTGGGCCTATAATTAGGATATATAATTTAGGGTTGGGTGTGAGAGGGATCTGGCTTGTGTGAGCCAATCGGCTTTCTGCAGACTCCCATCTTCTTATGTTCTTATGCATATGGCGTCAGCATGTTTTGCGCCAAGCAATCCAAATTTCCATGGTGCAATCTGGGCCCTATTGGCATTGTGATGAACTGATCTCCATCCCCAGCGTTTGCTACCCACCCCTAACCCTCTTCTTACTCCCCCACCCCCAAGCACCTTCAACCATCTCCTCCCCCCCCCCCCCCCCCCCCCCCACCTCAAAGTGATTACATCATCTCTCCCAGGAGCGAACCAGTGCTATTATATACTGGGTGAGTGAAGGAGAGGGTAACTCACCTCTGAACCTGCGTGAGCAACACACACATACACATATACGTACAAACACACACACACACGAGTATTTATCAATATTCAGTCCTACACGTACAGTATATACGCAAACGCGGATTGTTGCTGGAGGCTCTCTTAATGATAAACAAACAACAATCAACTTAGAACCTTGGAGTTTTCCCCATTCTCAAGCTGAATAAAGATATGTGATGATGGTATTTGATTGATTGTTTTTGTACTGTATTTTTCAAGCTACAAGCTACGAAGGCGCTTTTTCGCCCATATACCCGGCTAGCAGGACTGGAGGGAATATTCAAAGGCCAGTATCTGGGAGTTAAGTTAAATAAGTAGGTCACTGCCTCCGCGACGTTGATCACTAAAATATATATATATTTTTTTTAAACTCAAATCAAACAAAGTGAACCTGCCGGATTTCCACTACATTCGCAAAGTAGGTCGCTTCGCTGCGTTTACGGAGTTCCAGACTTTGGAAATTCATTTGTAAATGGCATTCTCTACATTTGACAGGATATACCTACGTGCAGCTTCGTTGAGCTGATTTTATGGCACACATGGATAGAGCAGAAGTACAGCACGACTTATGAGCTCCATGCATACCAACAGGTTGTTTACCAAAACATGGGTCAATGAATTGACATGTCTGTGATGACTAAAGAGCTACACGCCATTGCACTGCGAGATTGTCTAAAACGGGATGTAGCGGAATCAGGGTGTAGCAGATGAATCCGCCATTATTTGTTATTTATCTATGCTTTTTTGTTTTTGCAATGAATTTATATTATTTATACGTGATCTTGTGTTTTGTAATTGCATGTCATATGTAAATGAGAAGGTTAACCGCTTGCTTTTGGATGTAAGCTCAAGTTTGTCCGTGTATTAGATGAATGGTATACAATAAAGTTTGACAGTCATGCAACAGGTGACGTTATGTGGCCGGCCGTTTCCCCAATAGTTTCATATAGATGGCACGCGATGACAAACCCAGCTTCAGACCGTCTCATTTGTAGGAATAACATAACATACCATTGTTTTTTTTGTTTTTTACTCTGAACCCCCCTCTCCCTCATGTTTAACCCCATTAGTTTTGAGACAATAGGACGTTCGCCTCACTAGTTTGCCATTTTAAGACCTTTCACCCCATATTTTTGTAAATTTTAAGACCTTTCGTGCCATTTTGGTGTATATTTGTTCCTGGTGAGAGATAACGAGCCTGCAGTTTATGAAGAATTGTGTTTTTTTTTACCAAAAAATGCACACATTTATCTCAAAGAGGAGTTGTGGGGGTATTTTATAAGCTTGATAGAAGTCTATGGAAGAAACCAAGTAAAATTAGAAAAATACAAATATAAATAATTGAATTATTAAAATACCGTAATAATAATCTCCCCTTCAGGGTTTTATAGAATACGCGGGAAAAAGTATACCGTCAAATGTGTGTTTCCATGACAGTACACGTCAGAGGTACGTCAGTCGTCATCGGGTGATATTGTGTCGTAACTGCATTCACTACTTGAACATTATATTGCCATTGCTTGTTTCGCCAATTATGATCTGACGGTTTCTAAATTCATTATATAGAACAATAATAGCCACATAACGTACTTTGCCTTCATACATGTTGCGGATAAAAATATATATATGAGCCCTGTAATGTCTGAAACTAGTGTTGCGCAAGGGGAGATAGGTCGTTTTTCTGGTCCCTCTTCTCCCTCATGTTTAGCCCCATTAGTTGTCAGATGTTAAGATGTTTGCTCCACTAGTTTGGCGATTTTAAGACCTTCCGCCCGATATTGTAGTCAATATTAAAACTTTTCGTGTCATTTAGGTCCCGATTTTTTTCCTGGCGAGCGATAGCGCGCCTGTAATATATGAGAAACCGGCTTTCGGCCAGGACATTTTTCTATCGAAAAAATGTACAAAGTAACCTTGAAGGAGGAGATTAAGGGGTGATATACCTGTATATAAGTTTGATGGAGGTCCAGGGAGGAAACTATAACACATATATAAAATATAGAAATGAGCACAAAAATACGCTCATTCCCCCTTAACTCTGTTCGAGAAATTGTGTTGCGAAATAATTGCCGAAGAAATCATTCGTGAGATTCCACTGTATTATTATGTTGTTTACACCAACCAACTTCACATCTAAACTCAATCAATGAAATCAACAAATACATGTGGCACTCCGAGAACTCGAACCTAGGATACTCACATCGAAATTCCGCGCACTATGAATTACGCCATCAAGACAGCTAACCTGTAATCCATGAATGTGAAAGTAGGACTTCAGAGGCTATCACACCTTCTGGATTATTAAGCCAGCACACTGTAAGTCAAGAATAGCATCAGCACTGGAGCCCTCGATACAGTGCTACAGTCCCTTCCAGTTGAGGGGGGATAGACAGGTTGAGGAAGTGAGAGGTCACTTAAGAATTATAGAGAAGGGAAGAAGGAAAGAAAGAGCTAAGTAGAAGAGTAAACAGTGGAGGACCCAAAGTAGTAAGCATCTGTTATAGGAGGGTTGACTTGAGTAGTTATAGTATAGGAATAGAAACCACGACGTCCCTGGCTCACATCACTATATACCGGTACAGTATTTACGAGGATATATTGTATTGTTGACGATACCTAACAATGGCGGCTATTGTGTGTGAGAGGGACGAGTAGGTCTTTTGTTACGGTATATAATCCACAATAGCTTCCTTTCTTTTCTTCTCCCCCTGCCACTCCCCCCCCCCCCCCCCTGGCTTCTTCAGTAGCTTAATGCTCTACTTCACACCTATAGATATATCATTATGGTGCTCTAGCTCTCTCTCTCTCTCTCTCATTTTACGAGAGGAATTTTCACACGTTCGGTACATTACGGTTTTATTATTTTGTCCTGGATAACCTTACGCAGTGTTATGAGCTTATCTCTGACAGATAATTGGTTAGTATCATTCCTTGAACCACCAGATATCACCCTATCGTGTTTTATGCTAACAGATGCGACCGATAACCATTCCACTTGTTAAAGAGTATCGATTAATTATACTATTTTGTTGGTATATATTAGTACCGGGACAAGAATACCTGCCTAACTATCAAGGTTAGGAGAAGTTATAGTTTGTAGTTTTTCTTGCAATTCCTACATTTAAAACTAGATTCACAATCACAACTAAAAGTAGCTCTATACAATATATAGGCCTATATCTCCGTTGTGGGTCTGTGGCCGTTTTTTTTTTTTTTTGTATTAAATAGACAGCAATCTACATAGCACAGTCAACATATAATTATATTTATGGTGCTTAAGGGACGATTTCCACTTGAGGGACTTTTTTCTTGACCCCTTTCTCCCTCATTTGCTTTTGAGATTTTAAGACGTTTTCCCCATTAGTTTTGTGATTTTAAGAATTTTCGCCCCATTCTGTCAATTTTAAGACCTTTCGTGCCATTTAGGTGTCGATTTTATCCTGGCGAGCGATAGCGAGCCTGTAATTTAAGAGTAACCGGCCTTCGGCCGGGAAATTTTTCTACCGAAAAATGTACACATTTATCTTGAAAGGGGGTCAAGGGGGTGAAATTTTAAGATTGCTGGAGGAGTAGGAAACAAACTAAAAGCCTCCCCTTAAATGTTTTGGGGAACGTCATATCTACCCTTCAGCCTCACCTTAAATAATTTGTCTGTCTATTTACCCGGTACTGGACGAGTCACCGCCATAGAGATAATTCGTTCGATCCTCAAACTTGTCATTGGGTGAGCGTTACTATAGTCTATTCGCTGTAAGTAGAAACAAAATCATGACCTTTATCCCCTGTAACTCAAAACGTGCTAGAGCAAATTGGCTGTAAATTTCCACATCTTTTCCTTGACTGACTCTCCCCAAATGGTAGAAATATTAGCTCGATTACTCTATTCGTTTATTAGTTACATAAGGTTAGAGGTCATGATTGTTCACCTACTTACAGCGAATAGACCGCCCATTGTTGTGTACACTGTATAGTGTTTGAAGTGCATATGGTGAGTGTTATCCTATTGTTGGAATGGCTGTGAATGTGAATGTAACATGTAACCAGTGAAATCAGCTCAGTTATGCTAATCAGGTGCTAGCATTCACATTGTAAATGCAACCCATTTGAACCAGCTAAAATTAAGCGTCACATCTCCAAATAGATTAATGTTAGCTCGATGGAAGGGGATGTAGTCTTACAAAATGTGTGTGCATTGTGCAATATAATATGAAAGTTTTGTGTTCACGTATTGATACAAGAAAGAAACACCCCGTGCCTGGTTGTTTTTTTATTTGGTGACATTTGACAGTTTTTGGAAGATTTTGAAAGCCTTCTTTTTAGGCTACTGGATTTCGATAACAGTCACGTTGCTAACAACTAATTTAATTCACCAATCTTTACCCCCCAAATCAATTTACCTACAAGACGTCAACTTTAATTCTTCTAATTTGAGAGGTTATAGTTTTCAACAATAGCCTCTAAATTGAACCAGAAAACATGATATAAGCTCGTCCACTTCATAATTTGTATTATTAGTAGTACATTTAGGGGAATGTCGATGCTCATGTCGTACAATACTCAAAAGGCTTACGATAGCCATACACTGCATGATACTTTGTCTCACGTGTATAGCCAATACGATTATTCCCTTAATTTTGTTTTCTCATTTTTGGATCATAGACATAACAACAGGTAGTATTCATTTAACATTATCTGGTCTGACGTCTTGTTAGATACTGTAATATTTTGTTTAATTGTGTTTGAGGATAGTGTTTGCTTAAATATAAACACCCTCCCAGACTCCCTTCTAATTATGAGAATGTCCCATTCAATGTCAATTTGTAGCCTACATGTTTCGACAGCAAAACAGTCCAGGCCGCAAGACAGTCTTACAAGTTACTGGCTTGGTATAGATTTTTTTTTTTTTTTTTTTTTTTGGTAGTAGTTAAAGGATGAGGTCACTAGGAACCTTTTTACCCTGTCATAGACCTATTTCACTGTTAGGCGATCAAAACAGAGGCAAGGGGTGTGAGGAGATTGCCCAACTATCTCCACCAGCCGAGAATCGAACTCGGTCCTCCCGGTTAAAAACCGAGTGCTCTACCAATGTCGCTACTGGTCACCCCCTCGGTATAGATCGCCCAGAGCAAAATCGACCACTGAATGGAATGTAAACGTCTTATTCTAGCTACTGGAGCGAAACAATGGCAGTTAAAACTGATCTACGTCGGACCAAATCGTGTTAGCAATGGATTAGCTGTGCCTAATGCAATAATGCAAATAGTCGAAACACCTAATGCTTCAAATTACGCAACCAATGAATGTACCTATCTACTTATCTCTATCTATGTTATCAGGTCTCGTGGGTGAGGCGTCGAGGCTTCCAGCTGTTGATCTCTGGAAGAAGGCCGTACAGTCAAGAACAACGCTTTAATCCGGCGAGGACGGGCAACAACGAGACCTGGACCCTGGTCATCAAATACCTCCAGAAGCGAGACCAAGGCTACTATGAATGTCAGGTTAGTGGTATTGTTATCTTATACATTATTACAAATTTGTATTTTCACTATAATTTGTCTTTTTTGCGAGACCAGTTGGTTCTTCAACTGCACATGAGTAGTTGTGTACAAATGTCTGTTTGTGTTTTGCCTCGAAGAGATCAACCCACATGAGTAACACAGAAAATGGCAGAAACAAAGAGAATGGAAGAAGCTATGACAGGGATAACTAACCTGCTGCAAACCACGTTTATCTGTTGCCACGTTCATCTTGCAAGCAACCGAGCGGCCAGAGCAAGTGTGGACACGTTGGGCCTGCACAAATGTCACATCAGTGTACCACATCTCTACCAGAAGAAGGCAAATACAGGAAGTGCAGTATTGCAGCCGCTACGACCCTCCATCACCGCCCAGTTGCTTAGAAGAAGATAACCACCCGGCAGTCGAACTCCACAGTGCTCGACCATATACCCCGTCTTATACCACCACTGAAAACAGCTGTACAGTCGGCCAAATAAGTGATGTCGTGACATCAAGTATAATTTTATAAATAATTGATATCAGCAATATCTGAACATGATTTATTGATTTCGAGTGAGATATACACAGTGGCACACACATATTCCTACACTTACCTGCCCTATTCAACATCTGGCAAACGTTATGACAACACAGCTGACCAAACCTAATGACATCTGAGATATGACTTTTTATCGCTCCCGTACCTCCACCTGTGTCACCATCTACGGACTTGGACTCTTTGCTGCCTCTCTACCGATTTCAAAATTTATCTGGAGACACATTTGAAGACCTGCAAAGAGAATACAACCCACATACTGTACAGTAGACTAGGAGGGGTACCCGGCGTTGCCCGGGTTTAAATTCTACTACCATAATCACCATCATCAATCATTACTATCACAATCATCACAATACTACTACTACCATAATCACCGGCCTCGACCTCCCTGTGCCTCATTAAAAGGCGACCTCGATTTCGGCCGCTAAATTACCTCCGATTTTGGATCTGACCTCATCCGTACCCCATTTTGGGGAGCTGCGATTTTGTTCGTTCCATACACCTTTTCAATTGGAGGCCTCCTGCCCCAAACGGCCATTTTTCGCATTTTTTTCGCTTCCGTATACTAAATAAGTTCTGCCGAAAATTTTATTAAACAAAAGTGTCTCTGATTTCCACTAAACTCGCCTAAAACCATCTCCAAAGCCTAGGCTTTCCAACAGTGCCCCACCTGGCACCAAAACTGTGGGAGGAGTTTAGTAACAAAGGTACAAAGGTCGGGTAACTGACAAACAGACAAACATTGACCTTTATTTATTAAGATGTACTAAGCTCTTATGTGCATTGATTAATATTGTTCATAATATGTGTATTTAAGAATCCGTGCATGATAATTATTTCAGCATGATTAATATATTTAGTAGTAAACGGAAATACAAATGAACTGTTTACAATATATATGTAACTCTCTCTCTCTCTTTCTCTCTCAAGGGGATCGGAGTTTTAGGAATACCAGGTGGGTTAGTTTGAATTTAAAATGAGACCAGGAAATTTGTAAATACAATGTGTGTGTGTGTGTGTATGTGTGTGTGTGTATGTGTGTGTGTGTATGTGTGTGTGTATGTGTGTGTGTGTGTATGCGCGCGCGCGTGTGAATCTCTCTGTTTACAAATGTTTTAATTGATTATCAGCTGTGTATTTTTTTATGAAGGTACAAATACTGAGAAATAATGGAGTCACGCTAATGCTAAAAATATGTTCCTCGGAAATCTCGTTATTTCTTTAATCCTAGGCAAGCAGAACATGGGTTATATTTAAAGAGAAAACGAGAGGGAACATGTTACACATAATGCAAACATATGGTGTTTTCTGCTAAGTATATTGGCGTTATATTTAATCTTATTGTTTCTACTAAGTGCAAAACAATTATAGTAAAGCAGTAGGCTCTCTTTACACCCTAGCACCTCCACGGACTCTTTGAGTTAGCATTACATTATTTGACTGAAATTACTCTAAGCATATGGCAAAACTATTCACAGTAAGGACTTAAGTCTCTCACCCACTCGTAAGAATTTGAGGACCCCCATGTTTCCCTTTATGGAATTATAACTATCTGGATTAATTCTTAGATTTACCTTGCTCTTCAATAATTAGTATATATAATTTTGTAGTTGTTTTGAAAATTATGTTCATAACATTGTTTTCAGAGATATACATCCATAATTAGAAGTAGGTGAAGTCCTCGAATATTAATGCGTGGAGTAGAGACTATGGTATACAAGTGTATATGTACTTTACTTTTAGTAAGTTTGCCTACAATACCTCAGGCTCCTCGAGATGACTGTCTGGTCTCCTTGTGATCATGTACATTATATTGTTTTCAACCACCATCGTCAGCAGGCTGTTCTACTGGATGTGACGTTAACCACTCCGTTAGAACCGCATGGCTTGTCCTACGGTGACTCGCTAGGATCGCCAGGGCAGTGGATGTGGCTACAGTTCATGTATTATTGTGTGCTTTATTTCATATGAAAGCTCGTGTCATGGGCAGTCCAGAAAGGCTCTTTGTTTTCGCCCATGTCAAGGCTTTATATATTTAATTGCAAAGTATATGTTTTATCATTAAGTAGTAATGATAGGATTTGAGAGAGAGAGAGAGAGAGTAGAACAGAGTGAGAGGAGGCGCGCAGTGTTTTTTGCCATGCTCAATGACGTCACGGCTGGCTGGCCTCTTGGGGATTGGTTGGAGGAGTTTTTTACCATGCTTGGTGACGTCATGGTTGGTTGGCCTCTTTGGGATTGGCTGGAGGACTTGTTACCGCTTTGCTTACGCGGTGCGAGCTAGTGCTAGTATATATACAGCTCTCTTGCCACTCTCTCTGCGTGGCTGCGTTCAATGCTGAATTCCGCCTAGAAATATCTCTGCGTTTGTAAATGAATAACTTTATTTTATCCTCCCCTCAGTTACTAACCCATATGTCCCCTACTAACTTCCTAGTCCTGCCACGTTAGTGGCAGGGCAGTAGTTCCCTTTCCAATGTTCCCTTACCCACTCTAAACTACTGTTTGCACACTTGATCCTCAGTGTTTTGGAGGACAAGCAGCCTAGAAGGGTCACTAGATATGTTGTTGCTTGATTTCCTTTGTACTCCTTTCTACTCTCCCTCAGATCTGGTTTCTAGAACGCATCCCTCTTATCCCTTTGATATCTGTCCCCCTCACTGCACCTGAGAACCTTTTCCTCTGCCTATCTCTCTCATTTTCCATATCTTTCACCACCTTTTATTAATATTATACCCCCTCTGGTTAACTCTGCATAATCAGCTTCATGCTGGCCAGTTGTATTGTGCGTTAAGGTCTTATATAACCCATGTATGTTAGTTGTTAAGATAAGTTGATCACGAAGCATTGGTTGGCATTCATATTGTTCAGTACCGCTTCCTATAATTATTAGTGTTCTGCTAGATTAGATAATGCTAGACTAGGAGTCTGATACTATAAGGTATTGTTTCCGATGGGTGCTGGCTTTAGTTAAAAGCTGCATGACATACCTGAGAACTGGAGTTGATTGGGTAATTCTAGGCTTCTAACATAATGTGTCCAGGAGTCAGTGAGATTCTGTCGGTTAGAAAATTGAATGTACTTGGTTTTCTGTGCATTAAAGGAAACTAGATTCTTGTCCCCAGGGCCAAAAGGAACACCAGCATTTATTGAGTGAAATTGAGAATAAAGGCCATCTACCATTACACGTATTTTTCTGTTATGAAGATAAGAAGAAATTAGTGGAACTAATGATGCAAGGCCGTAGTGTGACATCTTCGACAATAAGGATTGATGCCAGACTCTATCAAATGCCTTTGATATATCCAGTGCTACATATTGCCTATCACTGATTAATTTATTATTCTCAAGATGCTTAATTATGTGATTATTTAATATAATTTCAAAGACTATAGCTATTGGTCTGTAGTTTGATGGATCTGAAGAGGCACCTTTTTTAGGAACTGGATGGAGTCTGTGTGCCATTGAGAGTAGAGCATGCACGAATAGGGCTTTTTGCCTATACCATTCTGCACTGTTCTAAGCTCGGTTGGTTGTCTTTGAGGTACGCCAGGAGAACGCTTGATACTTCAGTATTAAGGTTTCTCAAGAGAGCTACCCTTCATTATAACGTAATATTTGACGCACAGACTTGAGATTTGCACTAGGCTATGCGGCATGCCATGCACACCAGTATCTCGTATCATTGACTCTAGCTAGACTTTATCAGTCATAGTAGACATTAAATATATTAAACCAATTACTCTTATTATGCATACCCGTTTATGATTACACAAGCATTTCGCAGCCTAGTTTGATGTATTGAGACACAAACGACTTAGGCTCTTTTTGTTGATAGGAATACTGCATTGTCGTGGCGATTATTATTATTGTTGTAGCGTTTAGGATATTCTTGGCTCCGACTGCATTATATATCCTGCCTTTTGTGAGCATAGCCTGCTCGAGCATTGTTCCGCTGCCTGCCTTTTTGGGTTCCATTTCCGATTCGAGCATCTTGATAGCATCTAACATTTAAAGAAGATTCCTTGTTGGTGTTGAAGGACTTTAGTGCACTTTCTTTCATGCAGGAGTGCCTGACATTTATTGATTAAAGTAACGTAAGCTGTAACTTCTCTTACCACCTTACTTTGCATACCATAACCGAGCACCTTCGGTTATAGGTAGTAATAGGCTGTTTTCACATAACATTAAGCCTAGAGTAGACGCACATTTATTGAGAGTTTGATAACCTATTATTGCATATAGAACTCTGGAGAGTATTTGTGTTCTTTGTTCACTGGGAATATACATAAGAGGTTGGAGCTAGCGCTTTCCGTTGTAGCATTTATGCCATTACTAGTCCAATGAATAAGACCCCTGATATATTTAAACCTCAGTCGTAACATGGAAGACAAATATAACTTTGAGGTTCGGATTTTTGGCATTTAGTTGAATATTTGCTAGGTTTACATGCATGTAGTAATAGTAAAAGGGGCATGAGAGAGAGAGAGTACTTATACAAATAAAGTTTCTTCCGCAATTGTAAATATTTAAATCAATCATGTTCCTACGCCATGTCGCTTTCCCATTCATCAAAGTAGCATATGATTTTATCAATATATGTCAATCACATCAGATGTAAATATAATGTCTACGAATAATACACCTTAACTTTTGTATAACTGTATAGCAGATGTTATTAGACAAGTGTTGTAATTTCACTAACTCGAATTATTAGATATTTGTTGCCAATATTTGAATCCTACAAGGCCAACAAAGGCCTAGTGTAGTTTCGATGGTTTTAGGAATGTAATTCTATTTTCAGTATTTGAGTGGAATTCGTTCAGACTCGAGCCATAATAAATAATGACTTACATGAATCCCTATCATATCCAAGCGAGATAGAGATACCGTATTTAATATCCTAAATTAGTTAGTTTTGCTTTATATATTCAAATATTGAAATATGTCGTGCGAAAACACTGTTAGCGCTATGCCAACATAGGCCACTGTGATGCCATGATGGGACTGTGTTGTGGCAAGTCTTAATTGTACTGTACTACAGTAAAGGGTCTGAAACCCCGCACTCCGTGGATGAGGCGGTCATTAAACTTGTATGTGCAGTATGTATAATTGAGAGTGTACAGTAAATGTACAAACGTTTTAGGACTACTTTTAGCCCAACGGTAACTTTCAAAAGCTCTTTGGTGTAATATCTGAACTCTCTGGAGTAACATATTTGCAAATATTTGATAGCATGAGAGGCTGATTTGAAATGGCTGCACATGCAGACTGGAAGGGTTATTTACTCAGACGCTGGACATCTCACTACCTTAACAAATCACTATCTAGTAATAGTATGCATTACAAAATCTAAGAAAAGGCAAGTATCATAAACTATCCTACCAAACCACCATCTATCATAACCAAATTATGGTCAAATATGCTTATATAGATTCCCTAATATTCTTTTAGTTAAGCCATACCTAACTTAATGTGAGAAGCTTTTCTTCACAAATTCAAGTGTTATACTGAGGGAAAATTAAGCCGCTCATGGTAATCAGACACCCGCAAACCTCGGGAAATGCCAGGGTGACCCCAGCCGACCTCCACACCAGAACCGGACACACACCTACAGCCAGGGGCACAGACGACAGGCTCAACCCAAATCCAACCCCTATGGCACCAGAATCACCAGAGGCATCGTCGACCATTGGAGCTGCATGATAGCGAAGCCCGTCTGTTACGACCGGCACTACGAAATAAACAAGGGCACTTAATAATGGACTAAATGATAGGCTATATCTGAAACAACGGCCATTTGTTATATCTACTACAACGGTACGCTAATTCCAAACTCTCGAACTATTACGCCAGTGAACAAAACACTTAAAACCCTCCAGAGTTAATCTACTGGATAACGGGGTATCAATTAACTGGGTTTTAGTGCACTTCTACAAAGCCTTTCCGGTGACGGCAAAGCCAACTCACAACAGGAGTACTTACATTACGAAAATGCTCTAAAGTAATAACAATGCTTGAATAAACTATATAAGATTTAATAAAGGAATATACGCTTACGTTAACTTTAGTGTGAGTCTGTACTCAACACTAAACTCTTCAATGCTCTATGAACACACGAAGTCTAGTCCTACAGCAATCAGATAAGGAATCTTCTGAAAAGGTCTGATGCTCTAAGATGCTCGTTAATATAGAACAGAAATAATGCAGGGGCAGGACACCAAAGCGTGTATCTTAAATACACCAATAAGTAGGATACATAATTATATATAACATGGGAGTGCAACAACTCTGTGACAGCACTAATAATAACCACTCAAAACAGTACTTCCTTAGCCAAAGTAACAGCCAAACTGGGTTGTGCACTATGCATCAACCTAGGCTAAAATAAGGCGTGAATAATTCCTAAAGCATACACAATTAAAGTTAATAAACACAATGCTGTCTTTCTCACTAATAAAGTCTAGCAGTGGCATAAAAGATATCAGGAAACTAGGGAGAGTGCAAGCATGCTCGTAGCCTACTGTCTCCCCTTGAACAGATTTCCCTTATGTTACGTTAAGTGACTTGGAGGCTCTCTTGGTAAGTCCAGATCTCAAGTATCTGGTCTTTCCCTGGCGCTCCACAAAGCTCAACAAAATGAGGCAGCAAGCATACAAGTAAGAGTAGGCAAAAGCCCTTCACCTGTATACTGCTACACTCGCAAAGGAAAAATATGCACAAGGGTTACAGGCTACCTACCTTCGTCGATGTTGTACAGGCTCTGACTTGCCACATACATAACTCAGACAATGACCAAAGATACCTTCCACTGTCTAGCATTAAATAGTAGGAAAGAACAACTCAATAATTAGAAGCACCCCAATACTATGATACATGTGACAATGACTCTAATAATCCCTAAAGCTAGTGCAAACATATATGGAGAACTGGTGCTGGTAATACGACTGGCCGACTATGGAAGTCGTATGCAGAACCAGAAGGGATAAGTAATTGAATAAAGAGAGAAGTATGAAAAAGAAGAAGTTCAGAGAGAGAAATAGTAGTACAAGGGGTTAGATGGGGGGACAGATTGCAAAGGACATGTAGGACCAAGCACGCTGTGCCAAGCTCTGCAGGAGAAATGCGGGCAGGAGCCCCCCAGCACTAAAAAATGCAGCAGCACCCAATCACAGACGACTACGTCAGGAGGAGCAGACGTCATATGAAGCGTCAGGCCCGCTGGCCAATCACGAGCGTGGGAAACTCCTCCGAGCGAGGGAGGCACACGTACATACACACGCACATATTACCACCACGCTGCTCGCTCTCTTTCTCCCTACAACTTCACACAATGCATTTTATATTTTATGAATGATATAAAATACTTCCAAGAGTCACAGACAAGAATAAAGACCACCACTGATCTGTCTGTGACAACATGAACTCTATGAAAGAAAGAACATCGTTCTACGATTATTGTAGCCCATTTCACTGCCCTGGCGAACGCTAGTGGGTACGAGCACATTCTGGCAAGCTGGCCAGCGTAACACCCCGCCCAAGATGTGGGACGTTTCAGCCTCAGGTGAACTCCACATCTGACCAGACAGAATGCCCACCAACCCCGCATCACCCAGCTACTCTCCCAAGTTGTGAAAACAAGGCACGATCACAAACATAAAACACTGCATTATTAAAAAAATCTGCACAACACTTCCCCAAAATAATAGCATCATAATAATTATATCACGCTCAACGAGCAAGCTTCACCAAGCCTAGCCTACTAAGACAACAACTCAGAGTATCTTAGATTCTTGCTGTGATATACTGCACTTATATAATATAAAAAAGAAAGAGTTTTTATGTGAGGTTTTTATATTTTTAATAGTGTTTTTGGCGGCATTGCACTACAGGGCAAGCCTCATTTTTATCCACTCCACCAAACACACACTGACTGAACGGCGAGGGTGTTCCTTAAGACATAACCTCCCGTGACAAACAATCAGCCAGAACATTATCAGCGCCCTTAACATGCCACACATCTAACTTGTGTTCCGGCAGCAAAACAACACCTGACACTGATAAACTGCCCAGTCCATCACAAGACTGGCACTTCTCTTCGCTCTCTCTGGCAATGGGACCTGCCAATAACCTTTCACTAGTTCTACCTTAGTGATGAACGAGGCAGCCCCGATGCGGTCTATGGGGTCGTCAACTCTGGATAAGGTATAGGCGTCTGTCAGGGATAATGCACACACACTCTTGCAATCAACACACATACGGGTCTTGCCACTTAACTCAGGTTGCAAAGTTACTGGCAACGACCACTCACGATATCCCTTATCCCTCAGACTCTTCATCAACATGTAGTCCAGCTCTGCTTTCACAACAGGCTGTCGAGCAGGATTTATACGGTAGGGAGCCAACTTGAGCCTTGCACTGTCTCCAGCCTCCATGTCGGATTCTACCCCATACATCAGGCCTGGAGAATCAACAACCATGCGGACGTACTGCCACAGCCTAGTAAACAACTTCTCTTGACGCTTAGGAACAATAGGTTGCAACTTATCTCGAAGAACAACATGCTCATTGCCCTCCCACAACCCAGCCGAGACCGCAGTTTCTACACTATGGTCTCCCTCCTTCTCCACCTTTGTCCCTAGAACAGCCAGATCATGAGAGGGACAATCTGTACCACCTGTGCAGTCACTCCCATAGTTCATAATTGCTAAGGCTTCCCCGCCGATACCGTACATGCATTCATGCATGTACATACCCCGATACATGCATACATGCATACATGCATACATGCATACATGCGATACCCCGCATTCCTTGCGACTAGAATAAAGACCACCACTGATCTGTCTGTGACAACATGAACTCTATGAAAGAAAGAACATCGTTCTACGATTATTGTAGCCCATTTCACTGCCCTGGCGAGCGCTAGCGGGTACGAGCACATTCTGGCAAGCTGGCCAGCGTAACACGTCCTTCACCCTTTCTCTCTCAAGCGAAACGGGGGAAATATAGAAAAGTCCCCCCCGAAGACAGGTGTACCAACCCCCCACCAACACCTAGCCGGAACTTCTTCTTGGAGTACCAATGGGCGGTCACACGGCCCCATATCTACAGGAGTGACGACGCCACCACCAGCCGACTTAGGGTTGGCTGACGGCCAGGTCAACCCTGCCAATCAGGAATGAGCATCACCTGTAGAGTGAACGTGGGAGGGGATACGTAAACAAATACTGAAAGCCCTATCATTGTTATCCCCCCTCCCCCCATCACTGGAGTGACAAGGACCTATGTCAATGCTAGGAAGGGCCAAGGGTGCCCTTTTTCCATGTAGCCAACCCAGGCCTAGGAAGACCTAAGGAGTGAACATGTACTCAGACAAGGTTAGGAAAGGTATCTCACCCTTCCTCCTGAGTTGAGTGTCAATTACTTCCCTAGGTGCTCCAAAAGCCTAACGTCTCAGTGTGGTAGAAAATAAGGAGTATTCAATATCTCCTGGTACCTCGGTCAGTTTCACTGACGAAGCCATTTGTTGTTGGACGTAAAAGTACTTTCTATCTCGGTCAGCGTCACTGCCGAGATTATCCGTGGTCTGTCTATCAGACCCTCTCTTAACGTAACTTACATTCGATTAGTCGTAATTCTAAGTTAAACCTTCAGAATTATCAGAATTAATATCGCCATCTTATGAGTAGATTGTTACCTGCCGGAATGACCACTCAGTCATCTGGCCACTGCCTACTCATAGATAGCTAAACTCGGCCTTACATTGTATCTTCTTGGAGTCCAGCTAGATACCCCCATTCATTCTAACCACACGCAAGCATCATTCTTGATTATTTAACATATATCTTCATTGTCTAATTCTGTGTATGTCGTGAATATATTATTGTCCTAATTCTGATTTGTTCAGGTAAATAAAATAAAGTGAATACCTAATTGCTACCATTTGACCTTGCTATGGGTAACCTCCTTAAGGTAAACCCCAGGTAAATAAACTGCCTGATAATTATTGTTATGTCATATCTTCAATCACCGTAATTACAATAAATGTGTGAAAACCTAATTAATTTGACTACTCACTCCAATACCTCTCCCTTTAGCAGTTTAAGACACCCATACATACAGTATAGTTTAGGCGACCCTCACTCCTCCACATCTAATAACGAGGTATCTTATAACATATAATCAATTTCACTCAATAAATGCTGGTGTTCCCCAGGGATCAGTTTTGGCCCCAACTCTGTTCCTCATTCATATCAATGATCTCATATCTACCACTCATAATCCAATACATTCCTACGCAGATGACTCAACACTCCACAGTTCCTTCACATTTACCAATTCTTTCACCCAACCCGATCTTATAAATTCAAAAATAAACACTGCAATTTCTCTGAACCAGGACCTTTCTAGAATTAATGAATGGGGACAAGAGAATCTAGTTTCCTTTAATGCACAGAAAACCAAGTACATTCAATTTTCTAACCGACAGAATCTCACTTGACTCCCATATATTTTTTAATTATGTAAATATTCCCACTTCCCCTAGTATTGACATTCTCGGTGTAACATTAACCAATAACTTGAGCTGGACACATTATGTTAGAAGCATTGCTAAGAATGCCTCTAAAAAACTGGGACTCCTGTACAGAGTTCGAGAATTCTTCACTGACGAGCAGTTGGCCGTAATATATAAAAGTCATGTGCGTTCTCAGATGGATTACTGTTCACCTCTGTGGGGTGGAAGTGGAGTGGTTGCATTGAGGCAGTTGGACAAAATTCAAAATAAAGCTATTAGATTAATCAATAACCCTGCAATCACACAGGACCTTCCTACATTATCCATACGAAGAAATGTTGCATCCCTTGCATTATTCTAAATATATTTTCACAGCAATTGTTCCGAGGAACTTGCTTCAATTGTGCCGCCTCTCCACATCTTTCCCCGTATAACTAGGGCAGCTGAGAGCGCCCATGAATTTACACTTTCTCCTCCACAATGCAGAACTTCTGCTTATCAGAATTAATGTATCCCCAGAGCTACTACTCTTTGGAATTCACTTCCCTCGAATTGCTTTCCACAAACTTACAATCTACAAATGTTTAAATCCAGTTGTTACAAACATTTTATGAATGGAGGATGCCTTTAGGCACATGGACCTTTTTGTTTGATCTGTGTTTTTCCTTCCTCCGTACATTGTCTCTTAAAATAAAAAAATAAAAAAAAAAATCACGTGCAATTTCGTTTTACATTTGGGTAGGAATGTAACTGTTACCTTCGTACCGTTTAAGCGATATCACTTCGCAGATGGATCTAAGATTTCAGAAACTAGGAAAATGTTTTAAAATTGAAGCGAAAAAAGCAAAAAAGCGCATTGAATGAAAAAAGAAACAAAAATCAGCTAGCATATGGAATCCTCGAAACAAAGTGTTTTTGTTCTTCTCTATATCGATATCCCCGACATTCAGGAATTCTCTTTTGCAGAAATCTTCAAACGCCAGACCGAAATTGCTTGAAGTCAGAACCAATTACTTTTTTCTACCAATATTGGGAGTGGCAGTTCAATTTTATAATGATATCGCATTTTTTCCTTGGCTTGGCATAGAGTCCTAACTCTCTTTTATCTCTTGTTACTTATTGTTTTTGTTGTTTTTTACTTTATTATTTGTTAACTGCATATATGCAAGTGTAGGTGATGTCACAGGAGAGCTTTTCAAGTAATTTAGGATCAGCAACTATATTTGCAACCAGGTCTGAGGTGTTTTGCATTAGCGACAAATAGACAGAAGGTAATTTTTTTTAGTTGGTAAAAAGTACTAAAGAAATGTTACCCCTATCGTTGGGGACCTACCTTGTCATGGTGACGGGGCTTGATGCGGGGTTGGTGGCCCCACCTAATAGCTTTCAATGGACTTTTTCTGTTCTGCTCTTTCTCGCTATTCCTTCATCTAATTCCATTTTTCCTAATTTTTCTCCCCTTATCATTGACGACCGGACTGATTCTCTGGAACTTTGTGGGAGGGTGGTTGCGGACGGCATTCCCTTCCACCAGTAGAAATGAAGTACTTGACCTATTTGACTGAGGGGGATAGATTTACGTCAAATATTGCCCTCAGTGTTGGGTCGCAAGTCAACAAACTGACCACCCTTAACCCCTTCTCTACTAGTAACGTCTGTTCAAGTTTCTTCTAGTATATTTAGATGATTTTGTGCATTTTAAGGATCTGTTTGCATATAAATGATTAAGTGAGATAGCTCGAAGCTTGTTAGTTGGTGGAGGCCCTTTTTAAACTGAAAAACAAAATTGTCTAATAGTAGCCAGAATATAGCAAGAAAGACGTCGCCAGTACAGAAGTGGTTAAGACGCTGGGGGTTGGATGTATACCTGGGTGGATAGCCTAGGGCAGCACTCTTGACATGATATCCTGGCCTCTAATTGTGGCTCCCAGGTTGGTTAGGGACTATCCCAGATGAATCTTGTATCATCCGTTATATGGAGAGATCAATTGGACTACTTTGTGACGACCCCTGCATTATTTTGGCCTGTGAATCTCACTCTTCGCTTTTTCTTCATCTAGCTCATCGATCTCTGTTCCACTCTCTACCCCAAGCGTGCCCTCTTCTGCCGCCTCAGTCTCTCTGGTTCCTACTTTGGTTCCTTTCATATCTTACTCTTCATCAATGCCTTTTTCAGCCCCTGTATCCTTATCATCCTCTGTAACCTCCACCCCTTCTCCTCCATCCTGACCTCTTCCTTCTGTTATGACTCCCTTGTCATCCTACTCGCCTTGTTTGCCTTCCTCTTCATCTTCTCTGGCTAAGTTTTATTGTGTGTCTGCTTCTACGGTCCCGAGTGACCTTAAGTCCCAACATTTATTGCTTCGGTCCATGGGTCGTGATGTGATACTCCAATCCCAGAGTGATGGGTCTCGACTGATCACTGTTAATTTGTATGCTCCAGCGCATGCCCTGCTCTCTCTCCCACCTGTTGATGGCGTACCTCTACATATCTAGATATATTTTCGTTCTGGTACAGTCTTAGTTCCCCACTCAGATAAACTCAGTGATGTTCCGTTGCCATATTGTTTCACACTCATTCATGAAATATCGAGTTTACATTGTGTTTCAGTGTTGTAAGGTTTGTGATTCGAATAGCGGCTGATGGGCACTGGTACATTGGTTACTCGTGTCACTCGTATTGTCTTTGTAAGTTTGTAACCTCCTGACTACATATGTCTAGGCAGTGAATGCCTTCCAATCCAGGTGCCACCTCCTACCCCTACTCAGTGCAACAATTGTTGGCGCCTCAATCATCCAGAAAAGAACTGCAAATCTGCCCGCATCCCCATCTGCCCCTTTTGTGCTGGCTACAGCTTTCACCCATTGTTGTTCGAATTGTGCTGGTTCCTACATTGCAGTATATTGAGGTTGTCTTTTCAACCAATCTGTACTTCAGTTCACCACTATATGTCGTCGAGACGGTCTCTTGGGTCGTCAATTATTGTGTGAACTTGGTTTCAGTCCTGGTTCCTCATATGCTGACAAACTCTCTCCCTTCTGCAACATCGTCTCTACCTTTTCCCTCTTTCTCAGCATCTTCTTTCCCTAATTCATATTCCTCTGTTTCTTTTATTTCTGTCTCACAATCTTTCCCTACTGTTTCTCCTCTTCTCTCTTCTTCATCTTCTCTCTCTTCCTCCTCAGTATCTCTTTGCCCCTGTTCCATCTGACTGTGCCTTGCCTTATCTTTCTGTATCTAATCCATTGTCTGTTCTTGCTTCCTCTTCTCCTTCCTCCTCCTCGTCTTCTGTCAGCACTTACTCTTCTCTCGCTGGCACCGCACTTCGCATGCACTTCGCATGTAAAGTACTACATGTCGTATACCTAAATGAGAAAGCAAACTATTCGATGAATGGCACTCAGCTTAAGAATGTAAACAGAGAAACTGATCTGGGAGTAACAATATCGAGTAACCTAAAACCGAGTCAACAATGTTCAGAAGTTGTTAAGAAGGCAAACAAAATAATTGGCTTTATAGGCAGGTCATTTGAGCATAAATCCAAAGAAGTTATCCTAACCCTTTACAATTCCTTAGTCCGCCCTCTTCTGGAATACTGCGTTCAATCCTGGTGCCCTTATTACCAAAAAGATATAAACAAGCTAGAACGAGTTCAACGTAGAGTTACCAAAATGATACCTAGCCTAAAGAACAAACCATACGAAGAGCGTCTTAGAGAATTAAATCTATTTCCTTTAACCCAGCGCAGATTAAGAGGCGACTTAATTCAAGTGTTTCAAAATCATCAAAGGCATCGACAATATGAACTGTAGTAAGTACTTCACTATCGACCAATCTAATTACACGCGGGGAAACGGTTGCAAAATTATTGGTAAATCTTTTAACTCGCACGAATCTAAGAATTTCTTCTTCAATCGAGTTGTCAACTTGTGGAATGGGCTTCCCCGAGACGTTATAGACTGCAGCACCGTTGATTCATTTAAATTCCGCCTAGCCAAATATCTCGCATCAAACCCGCGACTGACTGCGTTTGTAAATGAATAACTTTATCCTCCCCTCAGTTACTAACCCATATGTCCCCTACTAACTTCCTAGTCCTGCCACGTTAGTGGCAGGGCAGTAGTTCCCTTTCCAATGTTCCCTTACCCACTCTAAACCACTGTTTGGACACTGATCCTCAGTGTTTTGGAGGACAAGCAACCTAGAAGGGTCACTAGACCTGTTGTTGCTTGATTTCCTTTGTACTCCTTTGTACTCCTTTGTACTCCTTTGTACCTGCCCAGCTCTACTCGCCTACAGTACTATCTCGGCCCGATACCCCATAAGAAATGTCGTCGTGCTGCTTGAGTCCCAGTACCTCACAGAAGAATAAAGCCATCCCCTCCTCATCTTTCATCGTTCTTCGTGTAAGCTTCCATCCCCACCACAACTTATTATGTTTCTAGTTCCTGGGAACTAGAAACCTTACCCCTTCTTGAACAGTATGTTCGTTCTTCTGCGCCGTCTCCCTCCGTCTCTTCTCCCTTTATCCCTCTTTCTGCCTGTTATGTGGAGGTTCATCCCGTCCCTTCTTCCCTTTCTCCCTCCTCTGTCCCTCCCTCCCTCCCTCCCTCCCTCCCCTGACCTTCAACCTCCGATCTATGACCCTCCCCCTTTGACTTGTCCTCCCTATCTACCTATCTACCTATGAGACCTGGTTTTCGACCTGAAGCAGTGGTTCCTGTTCGCTAATTATTCCTCCATCCCATTTAGTTCCCCCTCTCAAGCTATCCATTCTATTGCCTAAAATTTTTAAATTTGTCTGTTCTTTTTATCCTGTCTCTTTTATCTTTGATTATACAGTATAATATGTAAATGCTTAAAAGTGTTAACGCTCAAAGGAATGACATCATGTTTCTTCACTCTCTACACTCTCCTAAAGTAGCCCGTCTTCAGGAACCTCATCTTGTTGCCTCTCCTGTTTCTTTTTCCTGGCTATTTATGTCTTAGTTCTCCTTACTCTATATCTGCTACCTATCTTGTTCATTATTCTACTTGTTCACTGTTCTTATCTTTTATGTTTCTTCTCCGTCGCCATTCTGTCCGAGACACCTTATTTGTCCATATATCTCGTCGTGTCATTTCTATGTCTGTATACACTTGCTTAGCGGTATTTAACCCTTAACCAACGGCGCACCACATATGTCGAGTTGAATAAATATGGACTATGTGGCGGTTCACCCCATATGTCGAGTGCCATTTTCTGCACGTAATGTTGCTCTGAGAGAGAGCTGAGCGGTGGGACGAGCGTAGTAACCCTATGACCGCTCCCCACCACCGCGGTGGGTGTACTGAGCTGTAATCTATCCTCCTCCTCCCTCTCTCACTCGCTACACAGGGAATTATGTACGGAAATTACCTTATTTTAGGTTTTTTGCACTCGTGTTGCACGATCGTTGCAAGAGAACCATTGGTCGTACAAGGATGGTTCGGATGTCATTGGAAAGCTCTGTTTACGCCCTTTCAGGGATAGATACTTGTTTTACGCTCTGGGTCTTGTTTATGCATGAAAATGAGCACGGAAACAACCCTATTTAGGGTAAAAAAAAAACGCTGGGTGGCACAGTGTAAAATACCCTACCACCCGCTCTTTGTGTGTTAACCCTTAATTAGCGGCTCACCACATAAGTCGTATTTAATAAAGCTGGACTATGTGGCGGCGCTCGACATAGGTCGAGTGGCAATTTCAGCACGTAATGTTGCTGAGAGAGAGAGACAAGTGGTGGCAGGAGAGTAGCGAGCGTATGACTGCTCCAGACCACCGCGGCGAACATACTGACATGAATCCCAGCTCCCTCCTCCCTCTCTCACTCGCTATATAAGGAATTGTATCGGGAAAGTGGCTAATTACATGCTTTTTGCACTCGCGTTGCACGGTTATTGCAAGAAAACTAGCCATCATAAAAGGATCGTTATGGTGTCATTCGAAAGCTCTGTTTATGCCCTTTCAGGGATAGGTACTTGTTTTACGTTCTGGGTCTTATTTAGGCATGAAAATGATCACGTAAACAGCCCTATTTTGGCTAAAAACACCCCGCTGGGCGGTACATATAAATAAACCGCATAGGCCGCTCGTAAGGTGTTAAGGGGGTAGTGGGTATTATTATTATTATTATTATTTTTTTTTTATAGTTTCATCGCTAGCCCTCCAGCAAGATTAAACAACAACACCCCCATTTGTACACTTTTCGGTAGAAAAATGTCCCGGCCGAAGGTCAATTACTCCCAGATTTACAGATTTGCTATCGCTCGCCAGGAAAAAATCGTACACCTAAATGGCATGAAAAGTCTTTATATTGACAAAGAAACAGGGCGAAATGTCTTTAAAATCGCCAAATTTATGGAACGAATGTCTTAAAATCTCAAAGCCAATGGGACTAAACATGAGGGAGAAAAAACAACTACTATTTCCCATTCTTTGTGAACCGTTCTTCATGGTAATTTAGTGACATATGATTTTGTTGCCTGGCGCTAGGATTTATTCATTAATGTTTCGTTATAGAGATGTTATTAAGGGGAGATTTTCACTTAAGGGTATTATTTCTGGCCCCCCTTCTCCCTCATATTTAGCCCCATTTGTTTTGAGATTGAGATTGAAAAACGTTCGTCCATTTAGCTTGGTGATTTCAAGACCTTTGTACCTATTGATATCAATGTTAATACTTTAGTACCAAATAGGAGTCGAAGTTTTCCTGGCGAGCGATAGCGAGGTTGTAATTTAGGAGGAACCGGCCGAAAAATGTACACATTTGTCTGGTATTTGTTTTAACCATGATGGAAGTCTAGGGAGCAAACTAAAAATCTCCCCTTTATTAACCCCTTCAGCACGATGACGTTATGTTCGTGTTAATAAGGCTATCCCTAGACGAATTGTTTCCACTTAAGGGGAGATGGTTCACTTTTTGGGCGATTTTTGCATGTATTAATTAGTTTTCTAGTTTCCTCCCCAGACCTCCATCAAATGTAAATAAAAACATACATTAGATCCCCCTTCTAGATTAATTTGTACATTTTTCGGTAGAAAAATGTCCCGGCCGAAGGCTGATTCTTCCAACATTACAGGCTCACTATCGTTCGCCAGGGAAAAAATCAACACCCAAATAGCACGAAAGGTCTAAATATTGACGAAGAAATGTGGTGAAAGGTCTTACAATCAACTAACGAATGGGGCAAACATCTTAACTTCTGAAAACTAATGGGGCTAAACATGAGGGAGAAAGTGTCCAGAAAACCGGCCCATCCCCCTTTAAGAAGGAGTTATAGGTGTCAGAGGGGTACAGACTATCTCATTTAATCATTTGACTCCCGCAACATTAGTTTAGAGATCTTAAGACATTTATATCATTAGTTAGGCGATGTTAACCCCTGTCAAACGGGAATGTTTGTAACTTCTACTACCTGGCAGG
This sequence comes from Paralithodes platypus, assembly GCA_032716605.1. Classification (NCBI taxonomy): domain Eukaryota; kingdom Metazoa; phylum Arthropoda; class Malacostraca; order Decapoda; family Lithodidae; genus Paralithodes; species Paralithodes platypus. The sequence continues at coordinate 18,539,985 of CM064523.1, read as the reverse complement.
CGGGCATATTTACCCTAAACGAGCTTCATTCCATGCTCTTTTTCATGCATAAACAAGAGCCAGAGCGTAATACAATTATGTATCCCTGAAAGGGCGATAATAGAGCTTTCCAATGACTACTGAATCATCCTTGTACGACCAAGGGTTCTCTTGCAACAATCACGCAACACGAGGGCAAAAACCCTAAAATACGGTAATTTCCTTAGTTTTATCTTGGTCTCGCGAGGCCGGGGGTGTGGAATGGTGCAGAGGTTACGTCAGTCGCGGCACTCGGTCCGTGCCGAGCGGTCAGAGCCCGCCTATCGTCTTCCCAACGCGTGGACTCTCTCTCAGAGCCGATAATGTGCTCAACATCCCTTCCGATATATGTCGGGCTCCGCAGGGGTGGCCATGGTTCTCTCGCCCGACATATGACGGGGCCCCGCGGCATGAGTGTTAAGACCTTTTATGTCATTTAGGTGTCGCTTTTTTCCTGGCGAATGCTAGCGAGCCTGCAATTTGGGAGGGGCCGGGGCATCACCAAAAAAATGCGCATATTTAGTTCAAAGGGGGTCTTTTGTGTTTGTTTTTAAATCTTGATGAAGGTTTAGGAAGGAAGCTAAAGAAATAATAAGTAAATAAGCAAATAAATAATAATCTCCCCTTAAAACCTGTCTTTATTCCACACCACTTGTCCTAGGTTCATATTATTATGTTCCTTCCAACAACCAACCATACTCCTAAAATCGATTAATGAAATTTACAAACACATGTGGCAGTCCGTGGACTCGAACCCAGGATGGTCACACCGAAAATCAACACCTTATACATCGCAGCACGAAGACAGTTAAAGGTTGGTGGACACTGCCTACGATTTATTATGCAACTTCGAATCCTGCATATCAATCTAAGCATGTACACACATCCCAACTGCAACTCACGTAGGCTATGCATATGTGAATGGAAAGAGCAATTAATGGGGCCTTAACCACTTAGGGAAGTCCTCTCGATAAATTACTCCTGAACCAATATCAATTATTATGTTCCTTCCAACAACCAACCATACTCCTAAAATCGATTAATGAAATTTACAAACACATGTGGCAGTCCGTGGACTCGAACGCAGGATGGTCACACCGAAAATCAACACCTTATACATCGCACCACGAAGACAGTTAAAGGTTGGTGGACACTGCCTACGATTTATTATGCAACTTCGAATCCTGCATATCAATCTAAGCATGTACACACATCCCAACTGCATCTCACGTAGGCTATGCATATGTGAATGGAAAGAGCAATTAATGGGGCCTTAACCACTTAGGGAAGTCCTCTCGATAAATTACTCCTGAACCAATATCAATTATTATGTTCCTTCCAACAACCTGTGAGAATCTGTATACTGTCCCACACGTCAGGCTAGTTTTAGTAAAGATATCTAGCTTTTATAAGTGTAATATAATTCAAGCTAAATATACAACGTTTGCCTATTTTAGATTATTAAAGTATATGTTTGATGTTTCCATTTTTACATATATATATATATATATATATATATATATATGTGTTTCTATTTGAATGAGGGAGACAAAAGGCATAACTGCCTGCAGCGAGTGCCTCCCCCAGATTTGAAAGAGTGATAGGGCCAAAATCAAGGGACGTTCAAGCTGATATGCCTGGACACACGGAGTTTGAAGCAATTTAAGTCATAGGAAGAGGGAAAGACTGATTCTGGGAGAGAGTTCCAAAGCTCAGCAGTTGAATAGAAGAAAGTCTGAGAATAGTATTTCGCTCTTGGGTTGGAGAGTTGCAAAGAGTAGGGGTGGGATTGTGTTGCAAGACGGATACTACGTATCCTAGCTAGTAGAGGAGGTGATATACACTGGGAAAGCTCCGAGGAACACTGATTATTGTAGTAGTGATAGAATAGCGAGAGAGATGCAACATTGCGGCGAGAATAACTTCAACATTAAATATACTGGTACCAAGATTATACATAACAATAATATTTATCATCGAAGGTTCAAATATACACTACAACCCAATAACTAAATGAACACACATCTGCTTCAAGCAAATGTCATAATGTTTGACAAAACACTCAAGATATTTTAAATTGTCACCACAGGAATTATATTTCGCTATAAGAACGACAACCTGTTGACTGCATAGCTAATAATAACACCCGCTTACTAAAAATAAAGTAGAATTGTTTTTGTAAGCTAGCTAAATAATATGAACATTTTCACATTATTGTATTTGTTATATACTGTAATTATGCAAAACACAGAGAAGCACTCCAACTAATTTGTGTTGCTATACCAACATATCCCAGTAATTTGTGTTGCTATACCAACATATCCCAGTAATTTGTGTTGCTATACCAACATATCCCAGTAATTTGTGTTGCTATACCAACATATCCCAGTAATTAATATTGAGAGAGGACACAGAAGAATCACTATAATAATCTAATAATCATTGCAGTGAACATATCTAGGGTATCATGACATAGTAAATACTTTTATAATTCAGTTAAAGTCAGCAAAGTACGATCATTAAATAGTTAGTGCAATTAATTAACTATATATTTCATACATACTACGTAAGATCCTGAAAGTGAAGAGCTCCTTATACCACAATTAAACTTTGTTAAAACAAAACATAAATTAATGTATGCAATACATAGGTATTTGTTTCCATTGGCTAAACACACTAAGAAGAAAATGTTAATTATGCCTAACCTGTTTGAACTAAATCTAAACAAACTTACTTAACCTAGCTTACCAAACCTGATTAAATATTTACTAACCCAACCACATAAATTGTTGTACTACAAGAATGTGAAATATACCCTGAGCAAGCTTTATTACTTATCTGAATTGAAAAATACAATTGTAAAACTTAGAGACTTCTTTTGAATGCATCGGCAGGAAGGGTTTGTTTTTGTCATTCATGTTTACACGTTAGTAATTGAATGTCAGATTACTGTATTTGTGTTCTTAATTTGCGCGATTCGTAAGCTGGTGTGATTATTTAGTTTGTTCAAAAAGACCCAATTAGAAGTTGTGCATGTACTGTATATGTATTTGTAAACAACAAAAGTTGTAATATAAAATTCCTCCTATGTGATATCACACTATGTTGTGTAGAATCTAACTTAACAGTTGTCTCGACATCAGGGATTAAATATTAATGTGAATATATAGCTCATTTACAATTGGTAGATTTAGAGGAATCTGTGTATGTTAAAGATCTTCCTTGTTTTACCAAAGACACAAACAAAGTTTTCCACAATGACTACAATTTTGACCGAGGTTGCATACAATAACTAGAAAACGGTTTGGACAGTAATACATCAATAAGCCACTAACTAATAATTAGAAACCACAAAGAGTCCATCAACTCCCCATAAGGTTGTTATAAATCAGACAACAGACATACAAACCTAAAAAGTAGTCAGGAATGAGCCAATTTAAATCAAAAGACGAAATATATTTTTCAGAAAATAAGCTGCCTCTGATTGCTGGTAAAAAAAAACAGAACCTGAAACTCTCCCCTTCCCCTTCCCTGGATTTGAGTAGCCTAAAGCAGGTCGCTGTTTTGGTTCTGGTTCAAAATAATAGAGCAGAGGAAGTGGTGTACAAAAGCCAGTACCCTAACATTGCAGGAGCCAACACCCCTTTTAACCAGAACCTATATTTGCTAACTGTTCAATAATCAGACTTCTCTTTCTATTATTTCTCGTGCACAAGGCATTATCTTCACTCTTGCCCTTGTGTGTGACTGTTTAATAATTGTATGTAATATATATTTATAATTTATATATAATATATAACTTATATATATATTGTCAATTGGAGCCCAAAGGTTGAACATCTACTGAGTTTCATTTACACAGCACAATTCTACCTTAACTATGAGGTCACGCTTGACCTTTGGCGACAGTGAAATGCCGGAGTTTCAAACATAGTAGCCTACATAAGCAGATGCACATTATGTTGGTAAAACTATGTGTAGGGTAACCGAAGCATATAGCAGCTTGGCTAGGGAGGGACCACGATACAATCCTTCTCTGTCGAGATGGGCGAACAAAATATTCTGGGGGATTCGAACCCTGGCGTACTTTTGCTTGAACAGTTAACGAATGGCGGTTTAGTAAACTGGACCATCCCGTGATGACTGTGAGGAGTCTCCCACACCTCCCAAGACCAGGCGATAAAGAATTGTCCTCCAAAGCCAAAACAAAACAATCAACAAGTAGGGTGGACTAACCAATTCGTACATGATGGTCCAAGTCGTATGAGATACCAATTAAGGGGGGATGGGCATAAATATTTCTTCATTAACCCTTTCCCTGCGGGAGACGTTCCTGAACGCCATGGCAATTTACAGCAGGGGGCCTATTGCGTTTGCTATAGTGACCCTTCCGTGAGGCTTATCGCTCTTCTCAGGTTAAAAGAATACAAACACAAATGAGTAGTTAGATTAAGAAATTCATTTTAAAAATATTTGTTAATTACCTTACATTTTCATACTGAATTAATTAATCTAAATCTAGTATTTTGCTGTTGGTAGCATTTTTTTTTTTTTTGTCATGGTACTGGTACTGAATAGGATTTGAGAACTGAATTTGATTTGACTTATGTAGATTCTATCTTAAATGATTGATGGTAGTACTCAAGTGAACAATTAACATGTTGAATATAGCCAAACACTATAAATCTTACCTTAGCCAAACTATATTCTTCACCTCCCTTTGAGGCTCAAAGATTACAATTTTGCAAAGTATATAACAAATATTGATACAGTGCCGTGAAGGTAATACATTTTGAGCCAATATTTTCTAACTATTCTTTGGTGGATGTAATTATGTTTTGTCTAAAAGATTAAAAAGATGCATTTCAGTCAGAAAAGGCATGTGACCCATCATTTACCTTTACAAAGTTTGACAATACTTTGATATAAATCCAAATAATTCATGTACACCACGTAAATCATTTATGATAGTAGATATCATAGGCCTATACACCACAATTGAATATACAGTATTGCAACTTTAGTTATAATTGAGGTATTGATTCAAAATAACTTGAACAAAATAAATATTTACAGACGTAGAAAGAAGCAAAAGTTTATGAATGTGTGATTGTGTTCCCCACATTTACTGTATAGACGGAATACATGAATTATGAACACACATGGCCAGACCCTTTATTTGGTAGCACAATAGACTACATATTTGTTTTGGTAAACTTGGATAAAGCAATGGATTATCACTCCCCCTTCTTGGTCGTCGCGGTTAGACGCTTTCGTACGGTGGTACTTAGTTAACCACTGATGTGTCGTACGTAATCTTTGGAGATGACTGAATGACCTCAAAGGCTAGTGAGGCCATGACTCGTACAAATACAAATAAGTTTTTTGGTATGTGTATTTTTACCATTGTTTACACACATGTAGATAGTAAACATAAGTAGGTTATTATAATATAACAAAGGATCAGTTACCCAACAGTATAAATGTCATTATAGGCTCATATACTCTATTCTTGACGTTACGTTAATGGCGTAATAAGCAGACTAAGAGGAACTGGTTAAACAGATATAATAACAAATTCCAAAGTATGTCAATACGTCTATCTATCTATCTATTGCCCGACACCGTGATCCCCGAAGGGGTGGCCACGAACGAACCGCCCCCATGCATCTCTGTCCCCAGTCAGTCGACGTCTCTCACCCCACCCAGCACCGCCTTCGTTCATATACTTCCTCACTCCATCCTTCCACCTCTTTTTTGGTCTACCTCTCCCTCTCTGTCCCTCCACCTTGCTCTCGTACACCTCTTAGTCATTCTCTCGCTTTCCATACGTTCCATATGGCCGAACCATCTCAAGTTGTTCCTTTTCACACTCTCCAGCACATCCACCTCCACACCAGACCTCCTTCTTACTTCCTCATTAGTCTGTCTATCCCTCCATGTAACTCCGCACACACTTCTTAAGTAATTCATTTCCACTGCTCTCACTCTTGGTCTGAGTCTCTCAACCAACGTCCATGCTTCGCTTCCGTAAGTCAGTGTCGGGATTACCACACTGTCATGCAAGGACTTCTTCACTTCCATACTGACCACCCTATTTCTTGTTACTGCTTTCAGCGTTCCTACAACCCTCTGTCCCTGTTGTACCCTCTCCCGCCCTTCTTCATCCATAGTCCCATCTTTACTCAACACACTGCCCAGATACTTAAAAGAGTTGACGATCTCCATAGCCTGACCGTTCAGCTTCACCTCACACTCTGTGACTTCACCCCTTTCGAAGA
>CM064523.1:18441186-18528686 GCA_032716605.1 Paralithodes platypus | reverse complement strand
GTCATATCTCGCGAGACTTATGCAGCGCTGCCAAAGGCAATGTAGCGCAACATTGCTCATGTCTGTGGTAGTGCTGCTGGTGAAGCCTGTGCGCTATGAAGCTTGTTCTGGTGACATTTTGAAGCTATTCGCTGAATACAATGCATTTCACTTGCTTAAACATTCAGGAGTGGCTGAATGAGCCCTAATATAGCGGAAATATTTCCGCAGCGTAAGTGTAATTAATACTTGAATGGAAAAATTGTGGACATGTGGCTTCGTCTCCTACAGTCACAGCCTAATGCTTAACGCCTTACGAGCGGGCCCGTCAGTAACTTCTACTACCCGCCAAGCGGGTGGTTTTACCCTAAACGACCTTGTTTTCGTGCTTTTTTTCATGCATAAACAAGAGCCAGAGCGTAATACAATTATGTATCCCTGAAAGGGCGATAATTGAGCTTTCCAATGACACCAGAACCATCCTTCTACGACCACGCGTTCTCTTGCAACGATCGTGCAAGACGAAGGAAAATCGCTAAAATACGGTAATTTCCTTACATAATTCCCTGTGTAGCGATGCAGTGAATGTGGGTGTCTGTGGAGCTGGGCCCAGTGGTGGCGCGGGAGCCGTGCCGAACGGTCAGAGCCGACCTACGCTCCTCCCACCGCTCGTCTCTCTCTCAGAGCCAAATATTGCTCAGAATTGCACACCGCCTGAAGTCGGTCCCCACCACATAGTTTATGGTTCTCTAGACCAACTTAAGTCCGGTCCCGCTAGACAAGGGTTAAGGAACTGAGCCTAGCTTAAACTCGGGCTCCAGCTACACCTGGGTATCATGACTCCACCAACCCCGACCAAGAAGATGAAGGTCTTGACTGGATCCTCCGTGCCACGCCATCTCTTTGACTCACGGTCGACAGAGACAGTTGGGGGCCATCACGGTCTTGCTTCTTAAAACCGATCTGGACAAGTCCATGGACTCACTACCTCCCTGTGTAAATATGATTAACCCTTGTGTATATATTGATAATTAATATATACCTTTGTTTAACTGTTTCACTCTGCTACTTAACCAGTTGAAATCGAACCAGAAACTTTTGTTTTGTTTTCTTATACTCAGGATTTTGAATCTTTTAATATTTAGTTGGATATTCAACATTAACATTTGTTTGTAACAGATAGTTAGCTCAGTGAATTTGGCTAAATAGTAATACTTATGAATAACCTTGATATTAAATGTTTAAGTGTATTATTTTCTCATTATCTAATGAACTTTTTATTGACGTATAATATATGCCCATCTAGCTCAATTATAATCTTAAGGGCCCTCTAGAAAAATTATAGAAGTTTAGTTTATTTGTGATATTTGACATTGGTTTGAAAATGTGGCGGTATATGTTGCAAAGGACACATTGTAAACGTTGTGCTCAGGTTTAAACAAAATGACACAGTAGGTGTGAAAGTTAAATAACTGATTGTTGTATTCAGAACATTACAATCATGATTGAATAGGAGTGACGTACAGTTGAGCTTGGCTCATCTCAGCGAGCTCCTCCTTTGGATCCTATTGTGGATGAAGTACCTACCCTGGTACACTTGGTATACAGCGTATATTATTATCCAAGTTAACATTTGTCATGGTTAACCCCAATTCCTCTATGTCAATATTTGCTTTAAAGCTAAATGATTCAGCTGTCAAGTTCAAGAAGTGAACCTAAACCAGTAGATTTGTGTTCAGTAGTCCTTACTAGTAGGCCACCCATACCTTACTACACAATAATTGTATTGTATGTGTATATATAATTAACCCATTTTATACAATGTCAGGAGGTTAATTACTTACTTCAGTTAATTGTGATCTTTTGTAGTTGATTGATTCATATTGTTTGATTTGACATCCTTATTAAGCTTATTTAGATTTTAAATGTTGTTCACAATAATTCGTGTAATTAGTTGAGTTGGATTGAGTTCCTTTAATATCAAGAGATCATTCGCAAGTTAAGTAGGATATAAACAATTAACCCCTTTATCACCATGATGCAGTTTTACCCTTGATTATGGCTAAGATTAGAGGATTTTATACAGTTTAAGAAGGAACTATGTCGGTTTACTGAGATCGTATTTACCCATTTGAGTAGTAAAGGTATTTTACAAACTAAAATCAAAAGAACATCGTCTTCTGGTAACCAGAACATAAAGAACATTACGTCAGAAAACATCAGAAAATTATGATGTTACAGTGAGGTCCCCACTTGGATCTTCTGATCACTGTCTGATACAGGCCACCTGTCTATCACCTACCACACCTTCCCACTCTGAACCTGTTTTGGTGACTAAATGGCATTACGATAGGGCAGACTGGGAGGGTCTTCAAGGTTTCTTTATTGATATTCCCTGGACCTCTTTCTTTTCTAATGATGCACACTCCACCTTGAGCCACATACAAGATTTTGTAAAAATTGGAATGGAAACTTTTATTCCTCATCAAAAGTACAGTAAAAGATCTAATTCACCTAAATGGTTTGACCATAATTGTGCTAGAGTAACTGAACAAAAAGCAATAGCCTACAATGCATACACAAGATCAAAAACACATTAAGCCTTTAATTACTTTAGAAACATCAGAAATCATGCCAAAACTGTATTAAACCTAACTAAATCAAACTTTCTCCATAAGCAGGCAAATAAACTTCTAAATAATCCAAATGATAACAAAATATTTTGGTCTACTCTTAACTCATTCAAATCCAACTTCACTACTGCTTCATCCATTCCACCATTAAAATCTCCGACTGGCAATCTTGTAAGTGACCCACGAGGTAAAGCTAACCTTCTTGCGGATATTTTCTCCACCAACTCAACCTTAGATGAAATAAATCAAGATGTCCCTGTACTTAATTTTAATTCGCCTGAAATTCCCTCACTTAAGATCCACACCAGACATGTCAAAACTATTTTGCAGAATCTCTCAGTAGATAAGGCTCCTGGTCCAGATGAAATTCCTCCAATAGTACTTAAGAATTGCTCCTTGGTGCTCGCTCCTGTATTGGCAAATTTTTCCGTCTGTGTACTCATACCTCATGCTTCCCAGTACCCTGGAAAGAAGCAAACATCCATCCAGTTCCTAAAAAAGGTGCCTCTTCAGATCCATCAACCTACAGACCAATAGCTATAACTTCCACTCTTGGCAAAGTTTTTGAAATTATATTAAATAATCACATAATTAAGCATCTGGAGAATAATAAATTTATCAGTGATAGGCAATATGGTTTTAGACGATGTCGATCAACTGCAGACATTCTTTGCCTTCTTACGCATCAAATCAACCAAGCTACAGACCAACATGGTGAAACACATACAATAGCACTGGATATATCAAAGGCATTTGATAGAGTCTGGCATCAATCCTTATTGTCGAAGATGTCACACTACGGCCTTGCATCATTAGTTCCACTAATTTCTTCTTATCTTCATAACAGAAAAATATGTGTAATGGTATATGGCCTTTATTCTCAATTTCACTCAATAAATGCTGGTGTTCCCCAGGGATCAGTTTTGGCCCCAACTCTGTTCCTCATTCATATCAATGATCTCATATCTACCACTCATAATCCAATACATTCCTACGCAGATGACTCAACACTCCACAGTTCCTTCACATTTACCAATTCTTTCACCCAACCCGATCTTATAAATTCAAAAATAAACACTGCAATTTCTCTGAACCAGGACCTTTCTAGAATTAATGAATGGGGACAAGAGAATCTAGTTTCCTTTAATGCACAGAAAACCAAGTACATTCAATTTTCTAACCGACAGAATCTCACTGACTCCCATATATTTTTAATGATGTAAATATTCCCACTTCCCCTAGTATTGACATTCTCGGTGTAACATTAACTACTAACTTGAGCTGGACACATTATGTTAGAAGCATTGCTAAGAATGCCTCTAAAAAACTGGGACTCCTGTACAGAGTTCGAGAATTCTTCACTGACGAGCAGTTGGCCGTAATATATAAAAGTCATGTGCGTTCTCAGATGGATTACTGTTCACCTCTGTGGGGTGGAAGTGGAGTGGTTGCATTGAGGCAGTTGGACAAAATTCAAAATAAAGCTATTAGATTAATCAATAACCCTGCAATCACACAGGACCTTCCTACATTATCCATACGAAGAAACGTTGCATCCCTTGCATTATTCTACAGATACTTTCACAGCAATTGTTCCGAGGAACTTGCTTCAATTGTGCCGCCTCTCCACATCTTTCCCCGTAGAACTAGGGCAGCTGAGAGCGCCCATGAATTTACACTTTCTCCTCCACAATGCAGAACTTCTGCTTATCAGAATTCATTTATCCCCAGAGCTACTACTCTTTGGAATTCACTTCCCTCGAATTACTTTCCACAAACTTACAATCTACAAATGTTTAAATCCAGTTGTTACAAACATTTTATGAATGGAGGATGCCTTTAGGCACATGGACCTTTTTGTTTTATCTGTGTTTTTCCTTCCTCCGTTCATTGTCTCTTAAAACAAAACAAAAAACAAAAAAAACGTAATGTGGGTGAAGGGTTAATATTGTGAAGAATTTAGTGAAAATCGTCTAATGTTAGTCAGAACTGCGTGTAGAAGGAGGTATACCATTGTGGTTCTTGATCGTAACTAATAGGTTCCCAGAGAGCGAGGGTGACACACTTGATGGCGGGAAACTGGTAAACTTATAATACTTGGTAGGAACTCCAGGGTAGCTTGACGATAAAGTTGGAAGACTGCTGGAGGTTGTCGTCTGGAGGTGCTGGTATACTGCGTCTTGGGGGAAGTGATCTTTCTTCCAACTTCTGTTCTCTAGCTACAAGCAGACAAGTTCTTTATCTTGGGAAAATTGGCTTTCTCAGATGTGTACATCCTGTAACAACTACCAGAGGCTTGTTTTCCAGTTTTTGGATTAAATCATTTTGCTTTTGTTGGGCTTATATGGGTTTCATGTTATTCCATCTTCTAGCCACCAGTAGTGTGACTTGTTATCCCATGATCGTTTAAGACACACGTTTCTTAGTCTTCGGGAAATTATTTAGTTATTCTGTTTTCAGATATTTTATTTCTCTAGCCACGATCAGACACTATCACTCGGTGTTCTTCTACTATATTTTGCTGTCGAATGCTTCGTCATGAAAGACTACCCATTTCTGAAACTATTTCCACCTTAATGCCCAGCTACCACCAAACAATTTGCTTAGGATTTGAAAGACCTCTACCAGTGAAAAGGCTTAGAGTTAATCTCACTTTACCCACTTTATCCAGTGGCTGCTAGTTTGTTCAGCATCGAACATTGTTTTCCTTAGTTCACACAATTGTTTCATAATGTCTTTAAATTATGTTTTATTTTAAGTAGATTCAGACGATAATATTATGCTAAGAATAGTAGTTATGGAGCAATCAAGTTATTAAATATATACTTCAAGTTATGAGGTGTGATGATTTGATTTGATTGAGCTTTGGAAGGTCTAGCTACCGCCACACAATTATATTAGCCTATCAGATTTATCTTTTAGTAGTATTTTAGTGACGACCACCAGTGTTTATTGTATAGTCATATGCCATAAAGTCTGCGTCCAACTCAAATGAACTAAACACGTTCTCAATTGGTTCTAAGTTTGGCTGTAAAGGTAAAGAGATTCAAAAGCGTGTATACTGTAGTTATTATAGCTTGTGACTGCACCTAATCTACTGTAGGACGATCTTACTCAACTTAGGCAAAACCCTTCAGAATCAAAATGACAGAACAAAACACAGTTATCTTAACTACCACCACATTATTTTACTCCATGACCTGCCTCTTACTTAAATTAGTCAAACCATTCTTTATAATAATGATGTTGTCATTTGCTATAGTGACCTCCGAGACGATTTTATCCGTGATTGGAAGTACAGTATATGAGTGTCCAAGATTGTTTGCTTGCACTAAGTTGTTATTTGTTGGATGGAAATACGTATACAATGTGTCGCTTACTGATGCCACTGTTGTTTGGGAAGCTCTAATAGCCATTTACTCCGGCGGAATAGTGTGGTTGACCGAATGTTAGGGAGATAAATGTTATTGTGTTTGTATTCAGAGATAAATATAGATAGATAGCAAGATAGATAGAGAGAGAGAGAGTGTGAGAGTGAAACAGATAGATAATATATATAGATATAGAGAGAGAGAAAAAAAAGAAAGAACGAAAGAGAAAAATATAGAACCACAGAGCAATAAGAGAGAGTGTGAGAGTGGGTGGGGGGCTATATTTACATAAACTCGAAAGACCTCAATATCCACTGAACCGCAATAATATTTAGTATTGGAACACAGTAGTCCTCACACAATACATTCCAGTACCACTGCCCTGGAATTAACCCCTTCTGTACCAGCGACGTATTTTTAACTTTATTTTAGCTTAATTTAGAAGATTCTGTTCAGTTTAAGAAGCATCTGTGGTAGTAAATAGGGTTAAGTGATTTTTGTAAACAATTTTGCTTTAATTAAAAGTACAGTACTAGTTCAACTATATATTTAAAGACTTTTAGTAACGTTGATTCATATTACAGTTGCTGCCGTGAGATGATTCCGGACATTCAATTAGATAGATAGAGAGAGAGAGAAAGAGAGAGAGAGAGAGAGCGAGAGCGAGAGAGAGAGGGGGGGGAGGGGGCAGAGACTGTTTACATACGACTCACAGTTTGCTAGGACACCATCCATTCAGGCACCACCACCACTATTTAGAAAGCCACAGTAATTTGCACACAATCTCCCTCACCATTTCTCTGGGATTTACCTTTGGAATCCTGGTGGTCCCGAAATACATAAACAATTATTATTGTTAGTAGGATAACGCCCATGCTCATAGTATGTCAATGTTGTAATGTACTTCGAGAATTATTTGAATAAACCACAGGTTTAATTGGTATAATTGTAATCCTATTCTTACCTTTATAGTATGTGTGTATGCATGTATGTATGTATGTACCCAGGCACGTACCCCATAGCTGGAGGTGGCTGACTCGAGACAGAGTTCGAACTGAAACAACATTTAAAGTTCCTATTCTTACCTTTATAGTATGTGTGTATGTATGTATGTATGTACCCAGGCACTTATCCCATAGCTGGAGGTGGCCGACTCGAGACAGAGCTCGAACTGAAACAACATTTAAAGTTCCAATTCTTAGGGTCCGGGACCACTATCGCGTTCCCTCGTCCCTTTCTCTGTCTCGTCGAGTAGGTGATTTTACAAGGGAAAGAGGATTCCTAGCCCACGAAGTAGGAAAATTAGTATAGGGAAAGAGACACACAGAAATGCCAAACCTCACTCTGGACAGGACCAGCCCTCACCCATAGTAGGATCATGGAATGCTACATACATTAACCTAATGTTCAGCGAAATATTGTTAAAATAACGCCCTCGCACTGAAACGTACAGTAGGGTGACCTGACCTAGATTGCATTTTACTATGGTGATCATAATTATTATACCTGTGTGTTAGTCCTGTATAGTGTATGTTGGTTCAGTTACTCCACCTGGTACACAGCGTTAACTGTATTGTAAGTTATTCAGGTTAACACAGATGACCACAGGTCATAGGTGACCTGTGGTGCAGTGGTTAACACACTCGGCTCACAGCAGAGGTGTCCCGGATTTGATTCCCGGGCAGAGTGAGACGGATGGCAAATTAGGTACCAAGTGTTAGTGGGCAGTTTTGACGCCCCTACTAAGGAAGGAATATAAATGGCACTTTCTGTGAGCTGTCTGTCTCTCTGCCTGTTTGTCTGTCTGTTTGCTCACGAACTACTCCCTCAGATTTCAAGATGGAGAGTTCATACTTGGTAGGCATACTAAAGGGGTGCCATAATAGGTTTTAAGGCGAGGGTTGGGGGAGGGAGCCCCCCCAACTCCCTCAGTTTTCAAGATGAAAAGCCCATACTTCCATTTACCCCGGAGCAGCGCCGGGGGTATATATATACTAATTATATATATATATATATATATATATATATATATATATATATATATATATATATATGTTAGTAAAGCCAGGTAATAAATTTTCTTTAATACATACGAGGTTGAAAGAAATGGCAATTTCTGCATTGGAAATGTTATTATTCAAAGTTTCCAGGTCTCTGATGAGTTTTCGCTGGGTGGCAGGAAGTAGATGAATGAGATGAGCAAAATTCATGGTGGTACAGGGTTACATAAATGTACATGATGATACAGGATATACGACCCGGAAAACAAAATCAAATTAGTAATTTATTACAAATCCCCCAAGACCTCCAACCTCGTTCTCCGCAACAAACCAGCTTCCACCAAGATAAAGAGCCCGATGACCGACGATCACGTCATTTACCAACATACCTGTAATTATGAGGACTGTGGGCCTCATTCCTATATTGGCATGACGCAGACTCGTCTTTCACGTCGGTTAACTCTTCACCTTCAGGCTGGAGCCATCAAAGACCACTATCTCACCCCCAACCACCCCCACCTCACACGCAACGAGTTAGAGAAACACACCACCATACTCGATAAAGAAAGTGACCCAAGGAGATTACCTATACTCGAAGCTTTATATATCCAAGCCTTACATCCTAACATCAACAACCAAACTCTAGACCTTCAGATCCTTCCTTCTGCCAAAAGGCACTACCCTACAGGACCTAACGCCCCTCCTCACCCCCCGGTGCCCTTGACGCAGCCCCCCGCGCTACCTCCTTCAGCTTCGTCTTTTGCCGGCGCCACACGGACCACACAACTTAGGCCACGCCCCTCGACACCACGCAGCCAATCAGCTTTGACCCCGCCACCCGACCAACACCATCCCGCATCCAGTGCGCCTGCATGAAGCGGTTCCCCCTTTTGCTCTCCTAGAATACCCCTCCACCAATAGGAGACTTTTGCCCCCTGATTTTCACCTCCTCTGATCCTCCACCCTCTATATATACCCTTCCTGTTTACCTTTTATATCATTCTACCCTTACTTGATAATGCTGGTTGTCCAGTGAAACGAGTCGTATATCCTGTATCATCATGTACATTTATGTAACCCTGTACCACCATGAATTTTGCTCATCTCATTCATCTACTTCCTGCCACCCAGCGAAAACTCATCAGAGACCTGGAAACTTTGAATAATAAAATTTCCAACGCAGAAATTGCCATTTCTTTCAACCTCGTATGTATTAAAGAAAATATATATATATATATATATATATATATACCGGTATATATATATGGGGGTCCCAGGAGGAAAGGGCATAACTTTGGGAAATTATAAAACAGGGTATTCTAAGCCTAAAATGTTCTATAACAAAAAGTCCAAATCTCAACTGTTAAGAAGATATTGAAGGTTTTATAGAGTGTCCTCCACTGCCTCACTGTAACTGACTCTTCCATGTCAGATAGTTTCCAACTGGTCCAAAGTGAGCTATTATATCTATAATCATTATGCAACTTACAGAATTATAATATCTTTACAATAACATGGTAAAAAAACTGCAGTTAGATATAGGTGTGGTAGGTACTAGGACAGCTAGGCCACCCTTATGGGGAAATACTTAAGAAAATGCCATTTTCAACATGCAATATCTCTTTGCTGGTTGAGATTTGAAATATTTCTTCTAGAACATTTTAGGCTTAGAATATTTTGTTTCATAATTTCCCAACGTTATGCCCTTTCCTCCTGGGACACCCTGTATATATATATATATATATATATATATATACAATGATTTAATTATTTATAAAATATATTGTTTTAAAATGCTACGGTAATTTGTTCATTGATACTGTATTTACGTTTTCTCGTTTTGTTTTTTCCAAGCAAGGCGTTATAACTTCTCTTCCCTCGTTTTCTTCATGTCCCTTCACCATCATTTTTGTATTTATGCTTCTCAATATATATAGTTATTTTTTGCAGGTCTGATTTATCAAGGATAAACCATGACGCATTATGGCCATATTTTTGGAGGAAAGCAACCACGATACTTTAAGACATTTTGGAGAGTTCTTCTGTAAAGGAACTTATTTTCTAAGGAGTTTTACTTTATGTCTGTTATGCCGGGCAATAATATTTGCCAGTGTACTTCAGTTCTCTCTTTCCACCCTCGGAAAGCTTTTAAGTACTATAACACTCAGCAGGAACACAGCTTACTCCAGATATACAATTGTAAATCTCCTCAATCTCTACCAATGATACAGAATACACGGTTGGGTTTCACAAGTTTTTATTTCACTTTGGATCAGGGCACTTGGAATAGGACATGAATGGGTACTGGGTTGAGTGGTATTTATTGGGAAAAAAATACTCTCTAACCTGCTTCAAGAAGGAATAATAATATTCTTGAAGTATGAATAATGCATAATCAATTAACACTAATAACAGATAAATCACAACTGAGTAACAGGTGATGAATATATAAATATCGCAGAAATGCTAACAGAGTGGTTAGTCTCAAAGGATAACTGACATCCTAAAGGTCAAAGTTAACGCGTGGTAAAAGGTGACGTGGTGTAGGGTCAAAATACTGAGGTCACGACGTCTCAAATAAACCGAATATATGAAATAGAGATATCAGTTGAAAGACAAAAAACTAATGAGTTATGAATAAAGAGAGAGGTTTTAACACTCAACGAGCGGCTAGGTTAATAACTTCTACTACTTGCCCAGCGAGCATATTTACCCTAAATGAGCTTCATTCCATGCTCTTTTTCATGCATAAAGAAGAGCCAAAGCGTAATACAATTATGTATCCGTGAAAGAGCGTTAATTGAGCTTTCCAATGACACCAGAACCATCCTTCTACGACCACGGGTTCTCTTGCAACGATCGTGCAACACGAAGGGAAAATTCCTAAAATACGGTAATTTCCTTACATAATTCCCTGTCTAGCGAGGTAGTGGGTGTGGATGTGTGTGGAGGGGAGGGCAGTCGCGGCGCGGGAGCCGTGCCGAACAGGCAGAGCCAACCTACGCTCCTCCCACCGCTCGTCTCTCTCTCAGAGGCAATTATGTGCTCAAAATTGCATACCGCCTGAAGTCGGGCCCTGCCACATAGTCCTTGGTTCTCTAGACCGCCTGAAGTCGGGCCCCGCAGAAGAAGGGTTAATTATCTACTAACATATACCGTTAGATTTAATAATCACAGTTCAGGGAACTGAGCAATCTAAGATTCGTCTTATAGAAAGATAAAAGCCCTCGACATAGAAACATTAACGTGATATGGGCAAAATGGAATTATTATGAATTCAAGTTAAATATTTAAACTGGATGTGAAGCCAGGAAACATAAATAACAGGGGGTTTATTTAGAGACACGACAGTTAACACTCTCTGTGAACATTTATAACCGATACGCATACCCTGATGATCCTAATTATCTTGACCCTTTCACGCTTATGACGCAATTTTTGAGCCTATTAGGGATACTTTAAAGCCTTTGTTACCATCAGGGGTATTTAGAAACCTTTAGTTTAGTTACTTCAACCTCTGCAGTTGTCTTTGAGTTAGCTGTGGGCAGAAAACTAATTTTGGACAGGTAATTATAAGAGTGAGAGAACTCTATTTCTTATTGCTAATCTGGCAACCTCTGCGTCATAAAAGCGTGAAAGAGTTACAGTCAGATCTGTCAGGGGTGTTCACAGTATTTACGTGTAGTGTGCGGGTAATCGGGCCGAACGGATATATATATAAACTTAATGATAATACATGAATATATATTATGACGTATATATATATATATATATATAGATCAATCTCAGGATAGCGTTTGTACTGTACTCACGACATGAGTAATAAAAGGGAATAAGGAGAGAATAAAGATATCTGGTGTTTACGTTAATGGAACACATAACATATCCTACACAACCTTGCAATAATCACGAAACACGATAAGTAAAACAGAAAGCGCTTAATTTCCGGTAGGAGTATAGCAGAGGTTAGCCTTGTTGAGATCTGACACACGTGGGGCGACCAAGTGCGGGGTGCGTCTTGACCTGGTTGCCAAGGGGGGAAGGTCCAGGGGTATCTCCACACAGGTAGCACTAACGCGGGTCACTTCCGGGACGGCCTCGACACACACACTCTCGTCTGGTCACAGTCTCTGCTTGCAGGGCACGATTTAGAGGATTTTGGCTAGCCTCATTCAGATGGTGCTATCAGGTCGAGTTGATCACGTATACTCTCCCACAGAAACTCCATGGGACACAGTGCCTCAACTTGCCTAACTCAAACCTTATTTCGGCCAGGTAGTATTTGATTTTACGGAGAGTGATAAGTCGGCGGTTTTCGGAACATAAGAGGCATGGGAAATATAGTTTTTGATTTATTGCTTGGTTGTTTAAAGCCTTAAAAATATAATGCATACATGAATAGAGGGGGAATAGTGTTCTTTATTTATCTTAATAAATAAAGGTCAATGTTTGTCTGTTTGTCAGTTACCCGACTACCCGACCTTTGTTACTAAACTCCTCCCACAGTTTTGGTGCCAGGTGGGAGTGTGGGGCACCGTTGGAAAGCCCAGGATTTGGAGATGGTTTTAGGCGAGTTTAGTGGAAATCAGAGACACTTTTGTTTAATAAAATTTTCGGTAGAACTTATGTAGTATACGGGAGCGAAAAAAATGCGAAAACAATTGCCGTTTGGGGCAGAAGGAGGCCTCCGATCGAAAAGGTGTATGGAACGTAAGTTGTTCGCAGCCCCCCAAAATGGGGTTACGGATGAGGTCAGATCCAAAATCGGAGGTCATTTAGCGACCAAAATCGAGGTCGCCATTTAATGAGGCACAGGGAGGTCGAGGCCGGTGATTATGGTAGTAGTAGTATTGTGATGATTGTGGTAGTAGTGATTGATGATGGTGATTATGGTAGTAGTAGTGGTGGTTGTAGTGATGGTGATTATGGTGATTACCCGGGCAACGCCGGGTACCCGTGCTAGTTAATAATAAAAGGTAGTAGCTTAACACCTTACGAGCGGCCTAGGCGGTAATTTCTATGTACCGCCGAGCTGTTTTTTTTTACACTAAATTGGGTTGTTTCCGTGCTCTTTTTCATGCATAAACAAGACCCAGAGCGTAAAACAAGTATCTATCCCTGAAAGGGCGTAAACAGAGCTTTCCAATGACACCCGAACCATCCTTCTACGACCACTGGTTCTCTTGCAACGATCGTGCAACACGAGTGCAAAAACCCTAAAATAAGGTAATTTCCTTACATAATTCTCTGTGTAGCGAGAGAGAGGGTGGAGGAGGGTGGAATACATCTCAGTAGACCCACGGCGGTGGTGGGGAGCGGCGGTGGTGGGGAGCGGCGGTGGTGGGGAGCGGTCATGAGGTAACTACGCTCGTCCCACTGCTCTGCTTTCTCTCAGAGCATATTACGTGGCTCAAAATTGCACTCGACAATAGCCGTGACCCGCCATATAGGCCACATTTATTTCAGTCGACTATAGCCGGGTGCCGCCAGTTAGGGGTTAACGTCTAATGGTAAATGTGAACAATAATTGACATGGTTGGAGGCCTCTCTCTATTTAGAGGTTTGTATGGAATGGCGACCCCAACGCCCGCCACTTTCTGGTGCAGGTAGCCTCCTCTGTGGTGGAGGGGTGAGAAATTTCCACCACCGCTTTTCTCCGGCGAGACGTAGAAGTCGGCTAAAGGGGATCGGGGGCGGGGGGCCTGGTATCCTTCTCCCCTTAAATAAATCTACCAAAAAAACGAGACAGAGATAGGGGCAAGGGAACGCGTTCGTGGTCCCGGACCCTAAGAATAGGAGCTTTGAATGTGCGTGGATATAGTACGAATGAGAAGCGAGAGGATATTGGAAGGTTATTTGAAAGTGAAAGTGAAAGATGAAAATGGAGAATTACTAGTGGAACCAGTTGAAGTGAGGAAAAGATATGCCGAGTATTTTGAATCTTTGTTAAATACAAGAGATGGAAGAGAAGCAGTAATTGAAGCAGAGGTGGATGGAGATAGGTTACCCAGGCCACCCAGGTGGCAGGGAATGAATGAAAGGATTGAGGAAAATGAGGTGAAAGAAGCAGTGAAACAAATGAGAGCGGGAAAAGCAGAAGGTTTGGATGGTATTGATGTGGAGTGTATAAAGAAGGGTGGAGATGTGATAATAGATTGGTTGGTGAGACTTTTCAATGTGTGCTTTGCTGTGTCAATGGTACCAATAGACTGGAAGAGTGCATGTATTGTGCCGTTGTACAAGGGGAAGGGAGATCGGCAGGAGTGTTCAAGTTATAGAGGTATTAGTTTATTGTCAGTGGTTGGAAAGCTGTATGGCAGGGTGTTGATAGAGAGGATAATAAAGTGTACGGAAGTTGCAATAGGAGAGAACAGTGCGGTTTTAGGAGGGGAAGAGGGTGCGTGGATCAGATGTTTGCAGTAAGACAGTTATGCGAGAAGTATTTAGAGAAGCATAAGGAGATATTTTGGGCATTTATGGACTTGGAAAAAGCGTATGATCGTGTGGACCGTGAAGCAATGTGGAAGGTGTTAAGGATTTATGAAATAGGAGGAAATTTGTTAGAAGCAGTTAAGAGTTTTTATGAAGGGAGCAGAGCATGTGTGAGACTAGGAAATGGTGAGTTGAGTGAATGGTTTGAGGTAAAGGTAGGTTTCGGACAGGGTTGTGTAATGTCACCATGGCTGTTTATTATGTTTATGGATGGTGTGGTGAGGGAGGTGAAAAGGAGAACTATGGGAAGAGGATTGGGTTTAGTAGGGAAGAATGGTAGAGATTGGGATTTGAATCAGTTGCTGTTCGCTGATGACACAGCATTGGTGGCGGATTCTGATAAGAAACTGCAGTGGGTAGTCAAAGAGTTTGGTGTGGTTTGTGGAAGGAGGAAACTGAAGGTGAACGTCAATAAAAGTAAAGTAATGGTGTGTAATAGGGGAGAGCATAGGGTGAATCTAGATGTGAGGCTGGATGGGGAAATATTGGAACAAGTAGAGTGTTTTAAATATCTAGGAGGAACGATAAGCAGGAGTGGAGGTATGGAAGTGGAGGTAAAACAGAGAGTGTGTGATGGAAGGAAGGTTTTCGGAGCAATGGGAAGTGTGTGGAAGACGAGAAATCTCGGAGTGAAAGTAAAAAGTGTACTGTATCAAGGAATTGTTGTGCCAACAGTGATGTATGGGGCTGAGACATGGGCTCTGAAGAAAAAGGAGAAAAGAGGGCTGGATGTGATGGAGATGAGCTGCTTGAGGAGTATGTGTGGAGTTACTCGTAGAGACAGATTGAGAAATGAAGAGATACGTAGGAGAGTGGGGAAGCAGGAACATTTGTCAGCCAGAGTGGACAGAAGGGTGCTGAGCTGGTATGGTCATGTTGAACGAATGGGATATGAAAGGCTTACAAAGAGAATATGTGAGTCAGGTACAAGGGGAGATAGAAGGGCAGGAAAACCCCCATTGAGATGGAGAGACTGTGTAAGAAAGGCTTTGGATGATAGAGGAATGACTATAGATCAGGCAGGGGAAGTGGTGGTGGACAGGAGTGAATGGAGAATGCTTGTGAATAGTTGAGTGAACACGTGGTCATTTGGAGTATGGGGTCGGGCGCAAGTTGGACTAGATAATAGTCCATCAGGCGCCTGGCCTGGGGAGATGATTAATATGAAGGGTGCGCCTGGAAGTGTGGTGGGAGGGCTTGTGGCTTTGGCTCCGCTCCATGTCTGCCTGCCGAGATCGGAACCTCTCCGGGTGGTCGGGGGCCGGGGGATTGCTGGAGCGACCTTTGGTGACCCTGGTCTCAGGGTCTTCTCCTGGGTGACCTGGATGTGTGCGAGTTTGTTCTTTTTATCTGTGTTTATTTGTTGTTTTATGTTGTTTTTGTGTTTTCCCTGTTCTTGCTCTGTCTTGAGTCTGCTACCCCCAAAATGGGGATTGGGCCTGAGCATATAGATAGATAGATAGAGTATGGAATGGCCTGCTTATCTTCTGGTCCCGTGGCATTCCAAGCACAGCCTCGTCTAGCTGTGGTAGTTGTGCATTGAAACGCCAGGGTGGTTGAAGAGGAATGAAGGAGGATGGTGCCTAGTTACCATAAAGTCCTCCTCCGTATAGTCCAGGTCTGGTCCAGGTACGGATGGCCATTGTTCACCTGGTGCCCGGGGGCATATACCAACAAAATGTGGTGGATGTCCTCCCCCGCGTATATTATACATAGGGTAAGCCGCGCGCCTCTCCTGGTGTGGTGCTATGGGAGACTGTGGTACCTTGCTGTTGCTGTCCCGGGGAGGCTGTTTTGGGTCTTTCTTCCTGCGGGTTATTGACGCGATTCGATAGTGGTGATTTGTGGTTCCTGCCATTGATGGGATTGGTTTTGGGTTTTCCTTTGGCATTAAGTTATCCAGCCCTGTCATTTCACTGTTTTTATTTGTTTCTCTCTCCGATGGTTTCTGAGCCCCCATGCCTCTATAACCATGGAATAATGTCCTGCTATAGGTACACATATTAATTATTACTAGATACAAACGCTGAGTATAAAACAATCTGTTATGATAATTATACGTTTGTGTGAGGACTTGAATTTGTAATTATACGCATTACAAGGCCTCATCTTTGACCTGTTTACCATATTATGTCCCTGTAGCCTCTCTACCTCCATCTGATAACACACACTTTTGTTTATTTACATTTACATTATTTGCGTGTTTAAGCGGATATACTACCGACTGATAACCTCGAAGTTTGCTCAATCAGCCAAAAATGATCAGTGAACCGATGTGTAGCAGATCATGACGCACTGTGGCTGTATATGTTGTAGAGGTTATACGATATTACTCCTTACCGTTGGTATTATTTCGTCTTGTTAGTCTGGTTTTGGTTGTTTGTATATTCATGGGTGTTGTTAATCATTCTGCCATTTGTTCTCTCTCTCTCTCTCTCTCTCTCTCTCTGTCTGTCTGTCTGTCTGTCTGTCTGTCTGTCTGTCTGTCTGTCTCTCTCTCTCTCTCTCTCTCTCTCTCTCTCTCTCTCTCTCTCTCTCTCTCTCTCTCTCTCTCTCTCTCTCTCAGACACACACACATACGACGCTATACGGCCACAGTGGATGAGCGCACGAAGTCATTGTACTCTAGTCGCCTGCCTCTGGTAGAGCAGGTTCGATCCCAGCTACCATTGGGTGAGGTTTCTGTCAAACCATTCCTGGGGATATGTAGGCTATCTTGTGGTAGCCAAAGTCAATCTGTTGACTACTTAGATGAAATAAGATTAAGGAATGGTATATTTTCAGCCTATTTAGCTACCGCCTTGAAATAAACCGACTGTTATCATTTGTATTATGCATAAATACACTCCATCATGTCATATACCTATAGTTTTTGTGATGGTATGCTGGCATAGCCTACTGGGTTATGATACCATTCTCGGCCTGGACAACTGGCAGCCAGCCAAGGAAGCTGGATTGGTTATATTTTATGTTTTGGTTGGTTGGTTGTTATTAAGGTGATGTGGTTTACCCCTTCTTTACCGTCGACATCCTTTAACTACCACAGATCCTTCCTAAATTGCACAACATCATCTAAATATAGCTACATTAGAATAAATTATAACAGAGGTCGTTGGTACATACAGGTAACCCCCTCTGTACCAGCGACCCCAGATAAAATAAGTTGTGATGATTTGGTTAATGTATTAAAGCTCTTTTGTACCAGGTCAAATAACCTACCCATCACAGATTCCAATGAGTAAATAAAAGGATATGAGCCCCTTGGCAAAACGTAAGGTATCACAGAAACACAAATACAATCATACATACATAAACATGGGCAGGTGTTTGACTTATCATGGGCATATTATGTCTCTTGTGTTTGTGTGTTCCAGGTCTACGTATGAGTTGTGTACCAACGCGCATGTACTGTATATGTGTGCTAGTTTAATAATGTAGGTGGGAATTTTTGTGTGTGGAAGTGGGCAGGGGGATGTATCTGTATATTGCATGTGTATATGTAATGTAAGGTGAGTGTGAAAGGTGTACAAGGGAAAACACACACACATACACACACACCTACACGCACATGAACGCACTCAGTCAGCATGAGGAACCCCACAGTTTTTTTTCCAGTTCTCTAGGGAATTTTTGTTGGAATTTGTACAGAACATTCCTTTCTTTTCACCTCAGATGATGAAGGAGATAATTTTTGTCTACACCAAATTGACCTTTTACATTTGGCAATTATAGATACCTGCGGTGTTGCAATAATTCTTACCTTTTTAGCTGGATCACACACACACATAGACACACACAAACACACATATATATATATATATATATATATATATATATATATATATATATATATATATATATATATATATATATATATACAGTATATATATATATATATATACTGTACAGTATATATATAAATAGATAAATAAATTATATTATATATATATATATATATATATATATATATATATATATATACTAATAATTGAATGAGTTAGGGCCTACGTGTGTGTGTATGTGAATCAGTGTATCAATTCCTCCAAATGCATTTGTTCAATTCTGAATATCCTGGTCATTTATTCAGAATAGGTAGGGTATAATATCGAACTTTTCTAATAGTATCGTCCATCGCCCCCAAGCCTTGCACATTAACCCTTTCATTGCCGATCATGTCTTAAATTATTCTATTTCAGCTACATTTAGACGATTTTATGACACTCAGGATTGATATCTGGTAGCTAAAAGGATTAATTGAGATAGTGTGAAGCAGCTTAATGTGTAGACGTCCTTCCTAAGCTGAATACAATTGCCTAATGGTTGCCAGTATATAATTAAAAGGATATCACTGGTACTGAATAGGCGCGGCCCTATGTAAGTATCCAATCAAAATATACTGATGCATGTGATATGTGTACCGGTTTGCATGGAAGTGAAACATACCGGTATTTCCATGTTTGTGTATTGCCGGTTGCCCCATATGACCCAATATTTTACAACATTTATCGCAATATGTATCGCAACAAAATTGTTTGCTAACAAACGAAATATTTGTAACATACCTCGAATGAATTATTTTAATAAGGTTCATAGCCTGGCCTATACGCCATATTACTTTATGGGTGGTGTGTGTGTTTGTGTGTGTGTGTGTGTGTGTGTGTGTGTGTGTGATTGATTCCAATATTGTATGCATGTTGTATTTTCCTGGAAAAGGCTAAAGTCAATAGTGCTGTAACTATTTAACTGGCCAAATGATAGTCCTCGGTATTATGTTTATGTATTTACTATGGTTTGGGTTTTGTTCTTGTATATTCAAGTTTATATATCTTCATCTATAACACATCTATAAATACTTTGCGTTATATGTTATGTTACAACTGCATACACCCACACCACATGGGCAATATAAGAAATAAACACAAAAATCAATAATTTGTCTGGATGAATTATACTTAGAAAGCTACATATCTTCAAATACAGCAGTAATGGTTCTGTGTATACGTAATTGGTTGTTTCGGCAACACAGGTTAACAGAAGAATACATGAAAGACAATTAGAATATTCTAATAAATAACAGTATGCAGATTATCGCCTCTGCATGTATAATGTTTCGGAATCGCGTTCTTGATGGTTGTATATTATACACGAATTATGCTTCTAGGCTGATATATTCAAGAAATATGATATATATATATATATATATATATATATATATATATATATATATATACCACATGTATAAATAATAATACATTATAATCTGAAGATAAATATTGTGCACAAATTGTGTACAAGTGTAACATAGAGTATATGGTCCAAACACATTAGTAATGGTCAAGTCATGTGATCAAACTAGTATATAATAAACATGTTATAAACTGCTCTGTTTATGTCGCATTGGATTATATACAGTACACAAATGTTAAAATAAATGTATCAATCAGCATAATTATGACAAATAAAACCATGGTTTGGCGATCCGGTTAAGTATTAAGAAATCATGTTTTCAAAAATAAATATACTGTACGATTATTCTTACCGCCACTGGTGTTGGCCATTTCTGTCTGACAGATTCTATAGCAAACAATTAGAATAATGCAGCCAATAAAAACACTATTCTTCTGCCAGTTAATTTGAAAACTTGCATGAAAAATGTGCCGATCGAAAACTGCCTGAATGAAAGCTCGTGTGAATTTGCGAATATATTTACACAATAAAGGGATCATGTGCAATATAGAATACAGAGAATCATTGACTAAGATGAAGGTGGTACACATAAACAGTGTGTAATGATAGAATTATATAACAATTCAAACCCCTTGTTGTAGATTAATTGAACATACATATGATGCATATTATATATGTTTGCTTTAATGATAGTTGTGCAAACGCCCGGCTGCAAATAATTATTAAACGGCAATCATTACTATAATTATTATTATTATTTTTATTATTATTATTGTTGTTCTTATCATTATTAAAATTATTCTTATTGTTTTTATTATTATTGCACACACATATCTATCTACACACACACACACACAAATATCTCTGCTCCCCAACACACCAAGAAAAACTCTCGTATCTAGGTGCAAAGTTCTTCATGAAGTGTGACTATTTCTATTAGTTTCGACGCTCTCCCAAAAACTACCCCTGCGTCTATATTTACCGCTCTGTTGTCAAATGTAAGAAAAAGTCATATTCCTTCCAATTGCTTGGTGTATTTTGTATTTTGTTTTCTATCACATGTATTATAAATGTCGGGGAGTAATGAAAAATGGCGTAGTGCAATAGTAATATTTGTTCTACGTACTTTTATAAACATATTGTGTTGTGTTCCAGTGTTTTTGGTTTGATATAATTGTCCTCAATCAGAGAGAGAGAGAGAGTTACAAGGAATTTCAAGCAATGGTTTGTTATCTCATTTTTCGAGACCCTTCTAATTTAGACAAATTAGAACAGCATGCAATATACCCTCTATCTTACAATACCCATTTGGCTCCGTAAATCGTATCGGATTCATGATATTTATGTCGTGCATTGCTGAGTTACAACTCAGCATTACAGACTCTTTGAGATACGTTTTAGCTAGCTGTACACTTGTTCCACTTATGTATAATGTTAGTTAGGAATATTACGTATATTTCGCATGCGTTTTGATTGTACCAAGGCTCTCAGAATTATACCTAGTCGTCTCTATATAATTGTTGATAATCTTCAGTAACTTACAATATTTTCACTTCAGATATAGTCACTCATATAATTGAAGATATTCAGTCTGTAGCCTCATTGCATATTGCAACTTATTAATTCTGTAATTGTGTAATTGTTTAGCCCTCATCACTTCTAAAACCTGACTTAAAACTATTTCCTATATTCAGCTTTCAGCTTTATCGCAATCACTGCAGCTGACGTACTGGTACGTTCTATGTAAAAAGAGGCCTATATTGCAGGTGACGTATCCATACGTTTTGGTAGTACCGGCTAAGTTGGTTGGACCAACCTGCCCCGCTTGTTGCCAGACTCTTCCATGAGGTTCTCAGCTTACCACCCATAACAATATCAGTCTGATCCATGTACTCGTTGAGGAAGGATGTATGTTCAAGCAAGAGGTGTTATAGAAGCTGACATACACTGAAAACAGGGCTAAATCTACATTTATTTGTGACAGATATATCTATCTATCTATCTATTGCCTGACACCGTGATCCCCGAAGGGGTGGCCACGAACGAACCGCCCCCAAGCACCTCGATCCCCAGTCAGTCGACGCCCCTCCTCCCAACCAGCACCGCCTTCATTCATATACTTCCTCACTCCATCCTTCCACCTCTCCTTCAGTGCACCTCTCCCTCTCTGTCCTTCCACCTCGCTCCCGTACACCCTCTTAGTCATTCTCTCACTTTCCATACGGCCGAACCATCTCAAGTTGTTCCTTTTCACACTTTCCAGCACATCTACCTCCACACCACACCTCCTTATTACCTCCTCATTCGTCTGTCTATCCCTCCATGTAGCTCCGCACGCACTTCTCAAGTAACTCATTTCCACCGCTCTCACTCTTGGTCTGAGTCTCTTCCCAAATGTCCATGCTTCGCTTCCGTAAGTTAGTGTCGGGATTACCACACTGTCATGCAAGGACTTCTTCACCACCCTATTTCTTGTTACTGCTTTCAACGTTCCGACAACCCTCTTCCCCTGTTGCACCCTCTCCCGCACTTCTTCATCCATAGTCCCATCTTTACTCAACACATTGCCCAGATACTTAAAAGAGCTGACGATCTCCACAGCCTGACCATTCAACTTCACCTCACACTCTGTGACTTTACCCCTTTCGAAGACCATAACCTTGCGCTTCCCTGCATTTACCTTCAGATTATGTTTTTCGCACACTGTTCCAAACTCATTTACCAGACCCTGCAACTCCCATTCATTATCGCTCATAAGAACTGTATCATCCGCAAACAGCAGTATAGGCAGCTTCCACTCATTTCCCTCCCTTTTCAGCGATACACCAACATCCACTGCTCTTCCTAGTATTTCTTTCATGACTCCATCCATATATACAGTAAACAACCACGGGGACATCACACACCCCTGTTTGAACCCAACATTCAGGTCAAAGAACTCGCTCTGCTCATTCTCCACACGTACCGCCACCTTTGCACCCTCATACATGCTCTTCACTGCTTTCAGCAACTTGCCATCTACTCCGTATATTCTTAGTACTTTCCACATACCTTCTCTATCCACTCTGTCATAGGCCTTCTCCAAGTCCACAAAGGCAACATACACCTTTTGTTGCTTCTCCAGATATTTTTCCACAACACAATTTAGGTAAAAATCTGATCTACACATCCTCTTCCCTTCCTAAAAATCTCCCTGCTCGTCGCCTATCCATTTCTCCGTTCTCACTCTCACTCTCTCAATCACTACCCTACTGTACACCTTCCCTACTATACATATTCCTTGGTGGTTACTACACACTCCTCTTTCCCCTTTGCCCTTATATAGGGGGACTATTATGCCAGTCTTCCAGTCATCGGGTGCACTCCCCTTCTCCCATGCTAGTTTGCACATTTTCCATACCCATTCAATCACTATCTCACCACCATACCTCGCCATTTCCCCACACACTCCATCTGTTCCTGGTGCTTTCCCCAACTTCACTCTTTTCATGGCTTCCCACACTTCTGACCTTCTGATCCTCACCTCCTCCTCCACTACTTCTCCTCTTCTCCCTCCCATACCATATCCAACTATGTTTGCTGGCTCTTCCTTCCCTACATTTAGCAACTCGTTGAAGTACTCCCTCTATCTTTCGACTCTCTCTTGCTTCTCGGCAAGCATTCTCCTATTCTTATCTTTCACACCCTTATTGTTTTCCTTGCTCCCTTCCCTAACTTTCTTGACTTCTTTCCAGAACAGTTTCTTACACTCCATCCATTTTTACCAGGTACAAATGTACAGTTTACTTCATGTTACAGGGCATCACTCATACTGTCTACCAAGTACAGTAATTGATAGAAGAACTAGTTATTTCATTGAGTTCTTGCAAGTGGAAAAAGACAAAACAAATGGATAATAATATGCTTCACTCAGGCCCCAACTAATTGCAAGACAAAGGGATGCCCACCTTCCTACCCAGCAAGGCTATGCGAGGTATGAATAAACAACATATACTAATATAGAGAAAAATGTAAATTAATTTTTCAATTAGACCAGTTTCGTTTTGTTTCCTATGATATATTTTGCACTTATGTGTGTTATATTGGGAGTATTCTTCCATGTAGAAGTTGCCACAATGAAAGGGTTAATTATTTCCAGCCTTCAGCACTTCATTTATCTTTCAGCCTTTTGCATATGAGTTTGTCTTTACACATAAATATCTGATCTTGTATCTTGTTTAACCTTCAGCAACTTGTATAATTACAGGTTTCAGCATTCACATTACCAACCAGCTGGCAACTGTTTAATCTTATATTCATCATACTTTTGATTTACTATCATTTGAGAGCCTTGTACGTTTCGAGTTTATTGTGTTGTATACAAATAAACCTTGTAATATTTGGTCTGTGTATCGTTGTGTATATATAGTCTCCCTGTTGAATGACCTATCGCTTCTTGAATGTACCTCTAACGGTGTATACATATAAATATATATATATATATATATATATATTGGGAGAGGCTGTTGTACTTGATGTGGTTGATGTTTCTATTTTGCTAATATTTTACTATCTGTTCTTTATTTTCTTAAAATACTACATGGAGTATTGAGCGTCTTCTCCAATGTCAAGCTTATGCCTTGCCGAGATGGTGTCGAATACTTTGTTGCAAAAATATACTCTTCAAGTATATACTACATTAATTAAATAATAATATTAATAATAATAGAGAACATAATGAGAGAGAGAGAGAGAGAGAGAGAGAGAGAGAGAGAGAGAGAGAGAGAGAGAGAGAGAGAGAGAGAGAGAAAAAAGAGAATGCACCTGTGTCCATATATAATAACTACCTTAGCTTAGAGTTGAACTCTGGAGAGAGGAATTTAATGTCTCGCTATTTTTCCTTATGCCACCACTGGTTAACATTTACTTAACGTTTATTGTTTACATAATCAAAATATATGTCTTGGTAATATTCTACAATATATACACCATGTTCAGAATAATATGCAAGAATAATTGCAATGATAAATTTTCCTCAGGCACAATTAATTTGGTCTCCTTGACTAATTGTATTTATTTTGACTTACGTAAAGACTGCCTGATATGTTTTAATCACACAGACACATAATGTACAATAACCTGTACAGTGTACATGTTACTAGACTGGTACATTACTTTGTGTACGATATTGCGTGTTTTACCTCCAGCTTCAGCATTTTGGTCAGGCAGTTGTGTTAAAGTGAAAGCTACGTAAGATTTAAGCTACCTAAAATAATAAACTGCAAGCAGATATCTGCAGACATGTTGCAAGACAAAATGTACGATAACATTATTTTGTGATAGATCCATTATATTAGGATTAGTCTCTCTGGATATATAATTTTATTTCTCCCTTATGTTCAGTCGTGACCTCCACGCGATGTTATTCATATTTGGAAGGATAATTCAGATTTAGAGAGTTATTTGAAATATATATACATATTTTTGTTTTCCAAAAGGTCATTTCAAAACTAGGTATATAATCTGGCAGTAGGATGAATATAATGAATAGAGCACCGCCTGAGGAATGCCCTTACTAAATGAATTAATATGTCTGATAATGTATTTATTTATTTATATATTCTCAAATTATTATGAACACTCATTGAATTCAATATATTTTGTATTTGTAGGATTCAAATTGTCCTTTGCATTCCTAACTTACACTTTGAGATTTATCTTTTTGTTTTCATGATGTGCATGACTGGGCCTGATTTAAACGGACCTAATCTAACTATTTTACTATTGCCTGTTCCATATTCTTTCATTTTTGTATTTCTTTTATGAGAGTGAGGTAAGGCAAAAGGCAGAACTGCCTGTAGCGAGTGCCTCCCCCAGAGTTGAAAGAGTGACAGGGCCAAAATCAAGGGACGTTAAAGCCAAAATGCCTGGACACACGGAGTTTGAAGCAATTTAAGTCACAGGAAGAGGGAAATAATGATTCTAGGAGAGAGTTCCACAGCTCAGCTATTGAATAGAAGAAAGACAGAATAACATTTCAGTCTTGGGTTAGAGCGTTGCACAGAGTAGGGGTGGGATTGTATTGCAAGATGGGTACCATGTGCTCTACGTATAGGAGGTGGTATACAATGAGAGAGTTCTGAGGAACACTGATTATTATATAGCAGCGATAGAATAGCGAGAGAGATGCAATATTGCGGCGGAGAGAGAGCGATTGCAGAGAGTTGGTGAATGTACGGGAGTTAATGATATGAAAGGCCTTCCTTTCTACTTTGTCTAGGAGTGTGGTGTGAGAGAATCCTCCCCACAAATGTGAACAATACTCAATACAAGGATGCACCGTGCTCCTGTACAGAGCAAGAAGCTGTGCAGGGGTAAAGAACCCCTTGAGGCGGTTGAGCACGCCCAGCTTCTTGGAGACTGCCTTAGCAAGACTGGTAATATGGTCCTTCCAAGTGAAAGCAGAAGAAAAAGATACCAAGAATATTAAGAGAAGATGAAGGTTTGGTTATTGTATTGTTGAAGAATAAGGGATAGTCGGCTGGGAGTTCCGGACATGTAGATAGATGGAGAAATTGGGTTTTGAAAGCATTAAAGGCAACAAGGTTTTCTCTGCCCCAATTTGAAATAGTAGGTAGATCATAAGATAAGTGCTCTATGGCTTCATTATGTTTGTCTTTGAGGGATTGTTGGCTGGGGCGTTCTTGAAAATAATTGAGTAGTGTAAGGTAGAGTCGTCTGAATATGAATGGATGGGACTGGAGGTACAGTTGAGAAGATCATTTATGAAAATTAGAAAGAGAATAGGAGATGGGAGAGAGTCCTGAGGAACACCAGAATTATTAGGATGAGGAAGTGAGGGATAGCTGTCCACAACCGCAGCTACGGAACGGCCGGAAAGGAAATTAGAGACAAAGGCACAGACGGAGGGATAGAAACCTAAGGAGGGTAGTTTAGAAATTAAAGATTTGTGCCAGACTCTATTGAAGGCCTTCGATATGTCTAGTGCAATAGAAAAGGTCTCACCGAAGTCCCGAAAGGAGGATGACCAAGAGTTAGTAAGATATGAAAGAAGATCACCAGTAGAGCGACCCATGAGGAAGCAATACTGGCGATCTGAGAGTAGATTATGGGAAGAGAAATGCTCAAGAAATTTGGAAGTAATACTAGTTTCAAAAACTTTAGAGATACAAGAGATGAGAGCAATTGGACGATAGTTGGAGGGTTGAGAGTAGTCACCCTTCTTTGGGACAGGTTGAATGAGAGCAAACTTCCAGCAAGAAGGGAAGACGTTAGAGGAGAGACAGAGACGAAAGAGTTTGCCTAGGCAGGGAATCAGCATGGAAGCACAGTTTTTGAGTACAACAGGAGGAACACCGACCGGGCCGTACGCCTTCTTAGTATTAAGCCCAGAGAGGGTACAAAGTACATCTTTAGAAGAGATTAGGATATTAGGCATAAGTAAGGGAAAGGGGGGTGGAGAGGGAGGAATAGCATTGGAATTATCTAAGGTGGAGTTTCTAGCAAAAGTTTGAGTGAAGAGTTCAGCTTTGTCAGAGGAAGAAGTGATGGGTGTGCCATCAGAGTGGAAAAGTGGAGGGAAAGACGAGGAGGAATAATTGTTGGAGAGGTTTTTGGCTAGATGCCAGACAGCTTGGGAAGAGCTAGAGTTGGATAGTTCAGTGCATTTATTATTGATGAAAGAGTGCTTGGCAAGTCGAAGAACAGATTTGGCTTGATTCCGGGCAGAAATATAGGAAGAATGAGATTCTTTAGTTTTAAGGCGTCGGTTCCATTTGAATGCTTCCTCCTTGTTGCGGATAACAGTAGCACAAGCGTGAGAAAACCAAGATTTTGTTTGCATTAGACTGAGAGAAAGAAAATGGAATGTAAACTTCCATTCCCGAGAGGATTACCTCGGTAATGTGTTCAGCACTCTCCGACGGTCCCCGACCATGGAAGCAAAAGTAATTTCAAGGGAGATCAAAGAAGTACTGCCGAAGAGCCTCCTAGTCGGCAGCACCAAAGTGCCACAAGCGCCGCCGGTTGGGAGGATCGGGTGGCCGTACCGGAGAGATAGGTTAGGTGACAGATATTGGTTTAGGGTTGGAGGAGCCCTAAGGAGAGAAAAGATTTATAGTATAAGCAGAAGGGAACGGTTAGAGGTTAGAAATAAGTCAAGAATGTTGAGCCGATCTCCGAAGCGATCCGGGATACGGGTGGGTTGCTGGATTAACTGCTGTAGGTCGTTTAGGATAGAAAAGATGAAGGCTTGTTTACCAGGTTGATCAGTGGAAACAGAGGTGAGCCATTGGCAGTGGTGAATGTTGAAATCTACTAAGATGGAGATTTCTGCGAAAGGAGAGATGGATAGAATGTGTTCCACTTTAGAAGTTATATAGTCAAAGAGTTTTGGATAGTCAGTAGAATTAGGGGAGATATAAACAGCGCAAAAATATTTAGTTTGAGAGTGACAAGAAAGCTTTAGCCAGAGAGTTGAGAATTCAGACAAATCTAAGTTGGGAACACGAGATATAGCATGATTGTTGCGTACATAGACGCAACATCCACCTTTGGATCGTAACTGAGGATAGAGATATATTTTATATATGAGTGTTACAAGTCAATACAAATAAAGCAAATAAGAGTGTTACTGTTTGTTTGGTAAAAGTTAATAAAGCAAGACACGGGGATGCAAGTTGTATGAAAAGGCAGAACTCGATTGTATTGACCGTTTTTTGGACTTTAAGAGCCCTCTGTAGCCCAAACTATACGTCCTAGGGAATTCTACTTGGTGCCATTCGATTTTTCTCGCTGAGCTGCTTCTATACACGGTCTTATAGGACTTCCCTAAGTGGTTAAGGCCCCATTAATTGCTCTTTCCATTCACATATGCATAGCCTACGTGAGTTGCAGTTGGGATGTGTGTACATGCTTAGATTGATATGCAAGATTCGAAGTTGCATAATAAATCGTAGGCAGTGTCCACCAACCTTTAACTGTCTTCGTGGTGCGATGTATAAGGTGTTGATTTTCGGTGTGAGCATCCTGGGTTCGAATCCACGGACTGCCACATGTGTTTGTAAATTTCATTAATCGATTTTAGGAGTATGGTTGGTTGTTGGAAGGAACATAATAATTTCATTTTCGCCCAACCATTCGCCCATAATCGATAATAGTTTTTAAATAAAGAAGTATGAAAATTCAAATACAATATAATCAAATGAGAAAACCATCCGTAATAATAAAGGTCATTCAACAGTCACTCATAAAGTGTATAATAATTTCCGTTTGCAAAAAATATATGTTTTTGCTACACATTACAATTAATAAGACAACAAAAATATATTTATGCATATGCAATCATTCAGATCAGATATATAGAATAGTAGGAGAGTAGAGAGTTTTGGATAGAGGAAGAATAAGTTGAGAAATGGGTAGCAATAATTTCCAGACCAGACCAGATGGCTGGAGTAAAGTAGGAAAGAAGAGCAATTGGACAGAGGAAGAACAAGTGGAGAAGTGAGAAGGACAGTAGAAGACTGAAAGTTCTAGGGCTCAACCAAGTTGCTTCATTGTCTATCATTTCAAGTGTTATCTCTCTGCTTATACTTCCATACTGAACATCTAAATAGGTCCACAAACTGTACACTTGCGAGCCATGATAGCACCTACTCAAAAACTTCAGTCACTGTATCACTGTAATTTCCCGAACAGATTCCTTCCATTTTCTTTTCTGGGTTTACTTTTCATCCTGTCCAATAATATTGACCTTTTGCTGATAATCCTTCTTCCCTTTTTGTGCGTACATATATTTATAGTAGGGTTTCTTGGTTAATACCGACAATTAGTAACCTACCCGTATGTCATCTGCAGTGTGGAATAATATTATTTTAAACGTATGGATATGTCAGCCACAGCGAAAGAGTTAATAGAAACGACATCATAGTATTGACAGAGTTAAATAAGTGTCAAAGTACCCCTTATATAAATACTCAAAAGTTGTGTCCGACCTTCAGCTTTTCAACTTTGATTATGTTTGTCTGTTTTCAACCAAAAACCTGTCGTTTCTCAGATGAACAAAGTTTATTTTGGTTGGTTAACCTGAACAGCTTCAAATACATACATTCTATGCACATAAATTCTTTGTGCTTTGAGCGTCAAGTGTGTAGAATCTATGCGCCTGGTTTTGCAGGTAAATTAAGTTAATTTGGTGCCATATCTGTGGTGCGGGGATGGTGCAATGGGTGTTGCAACATGTATAAATGCTATAGCCAGCATGTTTTGCTAGGAAGAGGCTGTAGGCACCAGCCGAACAGGGCGGTATTCCTGGGGAGTGTTAAGTGGCTGATAAGGACAGCTAGAACTCCTGTTTCACCACCTGGCCTCCTTAGCTGATCCTTTCTGTGCCTCATCAATATTGAGTGTAACCCCAGCCTGCCCTCCACAACACCTTCTCCTCCTATCAATATATTATACTACGAACACCTTACATACTACATTACCTGTTTTCAAAATCCTAATTCAAATGACGCAACCATGCCCTGCCTCGGAGTACCCAGGGATGGGGGGGGGGGAAACCAGAAATGCCCCAATTAGTCCGAACCCTGGTAGCAACTCACCAAAATGCTCTGGACCACTACCTTCTACTTTTATTATTAACTTTTGCAACATGCGTGGCCTTTCCTCTAACTTTCACTCTTTGGAACACCACCTCTCCTCTGCCAACCCTGATCTTCTCTTTCTCACCGAAACTCAGTTGTCTGGGACTACTGACAGCAAACCCTTCTCTGTATCCTCCTACTATCTCTATCCTCAGTTTCAAGCCAAAGATGGATGTTGCGTATATTTACACAACAATCTTGCTTACCCTTTTGTTCCCAACTTTGATTCTTCTGATTTCTCAACTCTCTGGTTAAAGCTTTCTTGTCACACTCTAACTAAATATTTATGCGATGTTTATCTTTCTCCTAATTCTACTGACTATCCAAAATTCTTTGACTATCTAACTTCTAAAGTGGAACACATTCTAGCCATCTCTTCTTTCGCAAAAATCTCTATCCTAGGAGACTTCAACATTTACCACTGCCAATGCCTCACCTCTCTTTCCACTGACCAACCTGGTGAACAAGCCTACATTATTTTGTTCTATCTTAAATGAACTAGAGCAGTTAGTCCAGCAACCCCCCCATATCCCGGATCGCTTCGGAGATCGGCCCAACATTCTTGACTTATTTCTAAGCTCTAATCCTTCTATGTATACTGTAAATCTCTTCTCTCCTTTGGGCTCCTCCGACCATCAACTTATCTCTGTCACCTGTCCTATCTCTCCGGTACGGCCACCCAATCTCTTAACCGGCGGCGCTTGTTTCACTTTGGCGCCGCCGACTGGGAGGCTCTACGGCGGTACTTCTTTGATTTCCCATGGAATGATTTCTGCTTCCATGACCGGGGACCCTCGGAGGGTGCTGAACGCATTATCAAGGTAATCCTCTCGGGCATGTAGGCATACATTCCATTTTCTTTCTTTCAGCCTAATGTAATCAAATCTTGGTTTACTCACGCTTGTTCTACTGCTGTCCACTATAAGGAGGCAGTATTCAAATGGTACCGGCACCTTCAAGCTCAAGAATCTCATACTTCCTATGTTTCTGCTCGGAATTCAAGCCAAATCTGTTCTTCGACTCGGCAAACACTCTTTCATCAATAATGAATACACTGAACTATCCAACTCTAGCTCTTCCCAAGCCTTCTGACATCTAGCCAAAAACCTCTCCAACAATTTTTCTTCTTTGTCTTTCCCTCCTCTTTTCCACTCTGACGGCACTACCGTCACTTCTTCCTCTGACAAGGCTGAACTCTTCGCTAACACTTTCTCTCCAAACTCCACATTGGATGATTCCGGTGCTATTCTTTCCTCTCCACCCTCCTCTCTCCTACTTATGCCTAACATCATCCACCCTCTCTGGGCTAAATAATAAGAAGGCGTACAGACCGGACGGTGTTCCTCCTGTTGCACTCAAAAGCTGTGCTGCCGTGCTGACTCCCTGCCTTGGCAAACTCTTCCGTCTCTGTCTCTCCTCTAACGTCTTTCCTTCTTGCTGAAGTTTGCTCTTATTCAATCTGTCCCGAAGAAGGGTGACCGCTCTCAAGCCTCCAACTATCGTCCAATTGCTCTCATTGCTTGCATCTTTATAGTTTTTGAAACTATTCTAACCTCAAAATTTCTTAAGCATTTATCTTCCCATAATCTACTTTTGGACCGCCAGTATGGCTTTCTTAAGGGTTGCTATACTGGCAATTTTCTTTCTTATCTTATTAACTCTTGGTCATCCTCCACTCGGGACTTCGGTGAGACTTTTCATTTTGCGCTAGACATATCGAAGGTCTTCGGTAGAATCTGGCACAAATCTCTCATTTCCAAACTATCCTCCTTCGGTTTCTATCCCTCCATCTGTGCCTTTGTCTCTAATTTCCTTTCCGGCCGTTCCATAGCTGCGGTTGTGAATTGCCACCGCTCACTTCCTCATCCTATCAACTCCGGTGTTGCTCAGGGTTATGTCCTATCTCCAATTCTCTTCCTAATATTCATTAACGACTTTCTTAACTACACCTGTAGCCCCATTCACTCATATGCTGACGACTCTACATTACACTATTCAACTAGCCTTCCACAACATCACTCACAACAGGAACTCCAAAACTCACGTAAGAATCAAGGCATTGAAGCACCTATCTTCTTGTCTCTCTACTATATATCTCTAATTGGGGTAAAGAAAACCTTGTCACTTTCAATGCTTCCAAAACTCAATCTCTCCATCTGTCTACTCGTCGCCCCCTTCCAAAAAAACTAAGACTTACTCTTCAACAACATACAAATTAACCCTTCATCCTCTCTTAATATTCTTGGTGTCTCTTTTTCTTCTAATCTCTCTTGGAAAGATCATATTACCATTCTTGCTTCCCAGAAGCTGGGTGTGTTCAGTCACCTTCTTTGGGTTCTTTACCCCTGCGCATCTTCTTGCTGGGAACAGAGGCACAGTGCGTTCATAAATTGAGTATTGTTCACACGTGTGAGGAGGATCCTATCAGAGAGTACTTCTACACAAAGTAGAAAGGAAACCCTTCCGTTTCATTAACTCACGTCCACTCACCAATTATCTGTAGTCTCTCTCTCTTCGCCGCAATGTTGCATCTCTCTCAATATTCTACCGCTATTACAATAATTAGTGTTCCACAGCGCTCTCTCAGTGTATACCACCCCCTCTTCGTAGAGTATGTAGCACCCGTCTTGCAACAAATCCCACCCCTACTCTGCGCAACTCTCCAACCCAGGAGTGAAATGTTTTTCTCAATCTTTCTTCTATTCAGCTGAGTTCTGGAAGTCTCTCCCAGAAGCAGTCTTTCCCTCTTCCTATGACTTAAATTGCATCAAACTCTGTGTGACCCGGCATTTTGGCTCGAAAGTTCCTTGATTTTGGCCCTGCCACTCTTTCAACTCTGGGGGAGGCACTGCCACAGGCAGTTCTGCCTTTCATCTCCCTCACTCACATAGAAAAACAAAAAAAATAGACCAAACAATGAGTCTACATATATATGTGGCAACACTGCGAGCCCAACCTTGAGAATATGGGCAGGCATGAGGGGCACGGTGTGGTGGTCGTGGTGGTGGGTGAGGCCGGGAGGAAAGAAGGATGGAGATGAAAACAGCAAGGAGAAAAATGTAATGAATGTGAAGGAAGAAGGGAGATAGAAAATGGGGAGGAAGGATAGAAATGAATACATGAGAGAGGGAAATTGGTAGGGAAGAAAGGAAAAGATAATAGTCCCATCTTTCAGGAAGTGGAAGACAAAGAATCATGAAAC
The DNA here is from genome assembly GCA_032716605.1 of Paralithodes platypus. Lineage (NCBI taxonomy): Eukaryota > Metazoa > Arthropoda > Malacostraca > Decapoda > Lithodidae > Paralithodes > Paralithodes platypus. The sequence goes on along the minus strand of CM064523.1, from coordinate 18,495,179 downwards.
TGAAATGAGATAAAGAGTACTCGTATAACACCACAGACATTCACTCACAGACTCAGGCCATCCAGAAAATCAAAAGTGACTCCAGTGAATGAGGAAGTGACTGGATGTATGTTAGTCATGCGGAGAATGAGAGAGAGTGGGGAGGAGAGACAGAAATGAACATAGGCTTATGTAGGGAGGTGAATCAAGAAGGGAGGTAGGGAAAGGGAGATGACCTTGCCTTGGGGAGAAAGAGAGAGAGAATGAGCATAAGTAGAGAGGATATGTGAGGAGAAAGTGGGAAATTGGAATAGACAAACAATAGAGAAAAAAATTAATAAGGGAAGGAAGATAAATATAGAGAGGGCAAGAATAGAGAAGGCCATAGAAATGAATTAGAGAGCAGAGAGTGCGAGATCCACTTCCTGGAAGATGCGGGCAGAGAAGTGAATTAAGGGAGTAAGAAGCAAAAATAAGCAAATTATAGGCTTGCCCGGCCTTGCGCGCATCCCACGGGAGATCATATCTCCACTTTCTAAGGTTTGGTGAGTAAATTTTGTTCATTTGTCCATGGTTTTAGAACTTGTATATTCCATGTCTGCAATAAAACAAAAGAAAAATGGCTTGACACCAGCGAAATCACGAATTGATATAACTGGCGATACTGCGCGGGTTAAGGAGTATCATTTGTTGCATTATTAATTTTAATCTGATCTGTTCTCAGAATAAAATCACTGATAACAGCATTGATTTTGTTGCATGACCCTTGTATATCCCTGGTTGGTCCTATAATTTTGTGTGTGATTCTGTAACTATGTAGGTGGTTGTGAATGGAGAAAAAAATATTCATAGAAGTTAGAGTGAAAACATAATAAATAAAGAAGGACACACTTTCAAGTCTGTGTACGCCTTTCTTCTTTCCTTTTACCGATTATTTCCAGATCATTTCTTTCCTTCAGACTGTGCCTCCTTTTCGCTCGTTTTACTCTCTCTCTCTCTCTCTCTCTCTCCAGTTCAAACTTTCTAGTAATTCCTTCCGGCGAAATTTTAAAACTTGCAAATATATGAAGTTCTAATTGTAAGGGTAATTCTTTGGCGGGGGGGGGGGGGAGGGGGGGGGGATAGAAGACACCCTCCTGCGTTGCTATCTTGTTCTTTCCTTTATCTTAGGTTTTGTTATCTCTCCTAGACTGAAATCCGGGCCATCTTACTGGGTTCAAAAGAACTACAATACTGTGCTATGTTTTCGATGTTTCTTGTAAATCTTTGCAGAACTCTATCTTTCCTATTTAAAATAATAGCAATAACGGGAATAGTAATACAATTAATTAATAACAGTCATTATATAATGATGATACTAGTAATAATATAACAAATATTTCTTCTCTTATTCGTTATCTTTACCTCTTACTCTATAAGCGTATTTGTTTTTCTTAATTTCATCCACCTCTTATTCATGTTCTTCATTCCTCTCCTTCTTTACTTCATCTTCTTCCTTTGCTTCATTTATTTCTTCTTATTTCTTTTAGTCTCCTTCGTCTTCTTTGTCATTTTCTTCTACGTCTTCTTCTGATTCGTCTTCTTTTTCTCCTTCATACTCTTCTTTGTTTTCGTCTACTTCTGTATCTTCTTCTTCTTCTTTGTCTTCTTCTTGTATATTTCTGCTTTGTTTCCTTCTTTGTTTTCGTCTTTCTTTGCTTCTTTGATATCTTACTTTCCTCTTTCTCTACTTCATCTTTTTTGTCTTCCCTACTCCTCTTGTTGCACTTCACCCATCTTTTCCTCCACCTACTTCCTCGTCTTCTCCTTCGTTTCATAATTTCTGTTCTTCTTCGTACGTTCCTTCCCTTCCTCTTCTCTTACTTTTTAATCTTCATGTTCTTTGTCTTCTCCTCTGCTTGTTATTATTCTTCGTCGTCGTCGTCTTTGTCTCCTTCAAACTGGTTCATAAATCCTCGTTCTGTCTCCTTTATCTTCCTTTTCCTTATCCCCATATAATTAATATCAACATTATAATCTCCTTATGTGTTCCCCTCTTCATTTTTCTCATGCACTTCATTCTTTACTTCCTCTTGCCAAACTGTAAAACACATAACCTCCGATAAATCTGGTACACATTACTGTATAAGGGTATTAATATGTACAGTTGGTCAAAGTTCCAGCTGACCCACCCTCGCTCTGGGGCTCGCAGAATTAGCTGGCAATACTGGTGTAGGGATACCAATTGCTATTAATGTGTTACCTGTGTCTGTCCTGTATATTACTGCAAATTAGACTATGTAATGTTCACGTTGTGAAGACTAAATGCTCCTTCATTAAACAGCCACCAATAAAACAGAAATATGTATTCTTATAAAATCGAGGAAATTATGTTGTGTCAGCCAGCAGGTTTTATATGCGTTGCCAATCAGTGGATGTAATAACTTGAATATTTAAGCAAATCTACGAACTTTGGGTGAATGTTCGGTATCGTACATAGCGATGTATGGATTTTTATTTGAGATAGGCTTACTTTCCCTTGTTTAGTATATGCTCTAACAATGATATAGCCGAAATCAGATCTACCAATCCCAATCTTTGTAAGACACATCTCCTTCCTACACCAGTATTGCCAGATAATTCTGCAAGCCCCAGAGCGAGGGTAGGTCAGCTGGAACTTTTACTAACTGTACAGTCACTTGAACAAATTCCTTGTACACATTTACTCGGAGGTTAGTTTTATAGATTTGAGAAATCAAAATGGTACACAATTAATGTTCTAGAATGATTATCACCTGCAGAGAAAGGTAGTACAAAGTTTAGTGAACAATTTTGACACGCTCATAGTATATTTTGAGATTTTCCCTTTCAAGCATGCCCAAGTCTTTGTTTTTCTTCATTCAAGGTTCCTTGTTGCAAGTAAATCATAAAGTAGTGTACCAACTATTTGTTCAGATTATTGTAAATGTGATTAGGGGTAATATGTTTGCTATATTACAGCTTGGAATCAAAATAAGATTGTTAATATGTAAGAATATTTTGTATCCACAAAAACAGCATACTAGCATTTTTTCCAAGATCTAAAAAATAATAATAATACAAACAAAAAGTTGGATATCATAACGCAATACTGATGAATCAGATCAGTTTTAAATTTAAATGTTTTATGTAGCAGACGATACTGGATCATATTTCTCAAAGAGGTATTAAATTAATTTCTAAATAATCATACATTCCACCGAAAAAATACGACATAATACGAACAAATATATTTAAGAACCAAATCATACAACACACGCACAAGCACATAATACTTTAAAATATAAATCCTTTACAGTACCGCCCGTGGAAACAGAAACATTTACTTTCAACGAAAAAGAAAGAATATGCTAGAACATTTCAAATGCACAGACAATTTTTTTCAAAACTGATAAATATATCACCGTTTTGTGGAATGAATAAAATATAACTCGCCCGAGGACACAAATAGACTGTGTAGTGTGTAGAAATATCAACTCGATTGCTGTATTCCTCTCTGAAATATTAAAGGTTGGGTGTCGGGATTTCAAGACTCGTGATAATGAATAGGCTATACTGAATCGTTTCACACAATTTATCATGTGACTTGAACACAATATCTGCATCTATGAACGCGCCTATTAATTCGGTAACATTCCCTGTGCCACCGTCAGATTACTTTGCCATAGTCTCAAGTTAAAGAGCCATGAAATATAAACAGGTCTATAAACCTTAACATTGTTTGCATCATTTGCATTTGTGAGGAGAGGACGATTGCCATTAGGTTGTAGTATGTGTCTGCTATGGCTGTGTCGCAGCTGATTTAATAAGCTGTTATCTAGTGAGTGTTGCGGGAGTCATAAAGTTTGGCATAATATTTCACTGTCTGTCAATTTCAATACCGATGGGGGTACGGTAATCAGCCTCTGTGTTGTCGTATGTTCATAATTTTGTTAATTCTCTTTTTTCAACAAATTATTTTCCTATCAACCATTATTACTGCCAGTCTCGCAGCTACACAATGTTACCAACCAACCGATAATATTTGTTTTCTATTCAGGCAAGGTGTGTTTGGTTAGTTATAGTAGTGGGCTATTAACCACGATAATCTTGGGTTCTATTATCGGTTGATAATGGGAAGATCATACTGCGATTAATTTAGTGCTGCATTTAGTTATACCTTTACCAAAATCCCTATGGTATGTAATATACAGTATTATATAATCAATAAACCAAACAACCTATCTCTCATGCTTCTCTAACCAACCAACTAATGGATCTTACCAACCACCTTACCCATTTTGTATTCAAACATTCAACCTAATATACAAACTTATCCATTGACCAATCAACTAAGCTATCTTACCAATGAAGCATCTATCCTTCTAATTAAGCAGCCAACCTATCCAACCAAAAAACCTAACTATCTTATTACCCAACTAAACAAGGAGATCATAAGACCAAGAGTGGACCTATTTTCCCAGTCTTTCTTCTACTCAACAAATAAGCTTTGGAACTCTCTCTCTTAATATTTATTTCCCTCATCCAATAATTAATTTGCTTCAAGCTCCGGGTGTCCAGACATTTTGACTCCAACGTACCTTGATGTTGGCTCTCTGTTATTATTTTCACTTGAGACACTTGTTACAGTCAGCTTTGTTTTTTGTCTCCTTCATACACATAGGACAAAAATTATAGCGGATAGCCATACTCAACCTCCAACTCCACCCCAATGGGACCCTCTGGGTGAGTCTCCAGGTTACATATCTTTAATCCCAATTATCTCTACATGTAATGTATCGATTTGTTTCAGCCATAGGTTCTGTGGCCTCTTCCTTGGTGTCCTTCACTCAGGGTTTGTCCTTTCTCAAGGCCAACATCAAGGCCATCAGCATGATCGACTCTGGATATAAAGTCAAATTATCAATAAGTAAACGTTGACGATAGTGGATCATTCAATACATGTTCTCCGAATAAGTATTATAGAATAGTGTCTGGTTTGATTGTACAATCAGATTTAGTCACAGCCACGGTGGTCCATGATCTTATGAAGTTATTTGGCACCAGCCCCTTGAAACCATTGTAAAGTGTCCTTGTCTCTCAACCATATGGTAAAGAAGAGAGCATACATAAATACCTTCAAAAACCGTAACTTATCCTTCTACACATGCCAACGTCATATCATTTTGTTGCAAGTTCTATAGCTCCAAATGTTAGACTAAACTGAGAATTCATAATCATGCCCTGACCCATGAATCTCACTACCAAAATCAATTAATCGTTTTTTTTTCTGGAGAAGGATTCTACGCAGCCCGAAACGTTAGAGAAAAACTCTTCAAACTCCATCCTGTGTTTCACTCTCACCCAATTTATCCACTTATCATAATGAATCTGCTACTTACGTGAATCTATCAACTTATCATACCAACTAACCAACATATGCTATAAACCAACCATCCTATCCTCTAACTAACATACCCTATAAAGTATAAACCAACCATCCTATCCTCGAACCATCCTATCCTCTAACCAACATATCCTATAAACTAACCATCCTATCCTGTAACCAACATATCCTATAAACTAACCATCCTATCCTCTAACCAACATATCCTATAAACCAACCATCCTATCCTCTTACCAACATATCCTATAAACTAACCATCCTATCCTCTAACCAACATATCCTATAAACCAACCATCCTATCCTCTAACCAACATATCCTATAAACTAACCATCCTATCCTCTAACCAACATAAACTAACTATCCTATTCTGTTAATCGGAATATTTACCAAATGTTTAGCGATATAATCACTCCAATATGTACTGTCAACTACCCATCCTACCCTACGAAACCAACCAAAAAACCACCAGTTTAATACAAAATAGATATATTAATAATAATGTTAATTATTGATATTATAATTATTACCCAACTAAAAAATCAGTTCATTCCACCTAGTTTAATCAGATGACCAGCATAGCCTATTAAAATACCTTTTTTAATATTATCCGCAAACCAACCAAGCTAAACCACCACTCCACATATCTTGCTTCGCAATACTTAGTCAACTGGAAACGTCCACAATGTAAAACTTTAGTTTATCAAATTGCATTTATCCCTAGAACTTCTCTCTGGAATTCACCTCCTTGGAGTTGCTTTCTACAAACATTTTATGAATGGAGGATGCCTTTAGGCACATAAACCTTTTCTATGTTGTCTCTCTTTTTTTCTCAATTTGTTTTTTTTTGTTTTTTTGCGTCTTCGGAACCTCTTGTCAAAAATTCTGACATGTTAAGTATTAGCAAAATTGTTTAAATCCCAGTGAAATAATGCTATCCCTTCTAATCTCATGATATACTATAGTCTATTCACTGTAAGTCGGCGAGAAAGCATAACCTCTATCCTCTGTAACTAAAAAAGGGCTAGAGCAAATTGGCTGTAAATATCTACATCTATTCCTTGACTGACTCTTCCCAAATGGTAGAAATATTATCTCGATTACTCTAGTAGTTTTTGGGATACAGAGGTTAGAGGTCATTATTTCTCGCCTACTTACAGCGAATAGACTATAGCTCATACTGTATACTTGAGGTATATGCAAATTTATTACATTTAATAATCCAAATAATAATTTGGGGGAAGGGGTCGGGCGCAAGTTGGACTAGATACTAGTCCATCAGGCACCTGGCCCGGGGAGACGATTAATATGAAGGGTGCGCCTTGGAAGTGTGGTGGGCGGGCTTGTGGCTTTGGCTCCGCTGCATGGCTGCCTGCCGAGATCGGAGCCTCTCCGAGTGGTCGGGGACCGGGGGAGTGCTGGAGCAACCTTGGTGACCCTGGTCTCTGGGTCTTCTCTTGGGTGACCTAGATGTGTGTGAATTTTGTGTTTTGTCTGTTTGTTCGTTGTTCTGTCTTGTGTTTTTCCTGTTCTTGCTCTGTCTTGAGTCGGCCACCCCCAAGAAAATAAAAACAAAAACAAATAATAAAATAGGGTAAAATAGAAAATGAAAATAAAAATAGGAAAAGTGGGGATTGGGCCTGAGCATAATTATACATACATACATCAATTAATGGAAGTTGTTGAAAATAAAGTAATTATTTCACAAGTCAAGATTGAATGAAGCAATGCTTTCCGGCTGGTAACCGAGGGTTAATGAAATATATCGAGTCCAATTGTATATTAAACTTCAACTGGGTGAAACGATCCTTTACGGAAAATTATTCTGGAGCCAAGACATAGGGGTCAGTAGCCATTTAGTCACGCAACACAACACTTGTGTTTGTGTAAAGTTATAATTTACATTAACTTCCATCAACAACTCCATACTTTATTCTATCATTGTCTTCAATAATCTATTGATTAGGTTTATGTTAGACGACGTTTGTTGTCTTAAATTTTTGGCCAATGAGTTAAAAGAGGCCTTTTATAACAATTTTGTTCGGGGATAGCATTAAACCCATATGTATCCTCGTTATGAAGCACAGCTACCGAAAACTAAAGGTAAATAAGCATCGGGCATTTAATGAAATATATATTCCATTGAAGCAATGTATTTACTTACATATTGAAACAAAGTTAATTAACGTAAAATTATTAGTATTCTATTAGTAATATTTTCTTATTATAGTAATGGTTTCACGATCCTGCGCCAAAACTCTTCACAACTCTGAGGTTTGCAGTCGAACCGAAAGCCATAGTCTTCTCTCCACGTAGGATTTGTGTTCATTGTGATAAATTATTGTTTAGTATGGTGTTCGTTGTTTCCTATTGCCGTTATATAGACGTGGAAATAGGACAGCTTCAAAGGTAGGATATTAGGGCGATTCGGTCCCTGATTGTACCGCATAATGCCAATAGTGTCCACACCTTTGATGCACTACTCCTCCTAAAATGCTACTTTCACAACATTAAAACAACAAAAAAGTACCAAACCTATTCCAAGTAGGTCTGTCTCTAATCTAACCTACCAGACCAACTAACAAAGCAATCCTACCATCCCAAAAAGAAAAAATTGCCTTCCAACTACAAGAGCAACACAACACATATTCTCCAGTTCCAAGAAGAGCTAGTATTTTGTGAGAGAGAGGCCGTGATGACACCTTTTGTGGCCGGGTTAAAAGTGTAATGGACCGGGAAGGACTTTTCTGGGTCTCGGGTCTGTGTGTGTGTGTGTGTGTGTGTGCGTGTGCGTGTGCGTGTGGACTGTTGTTGATATTGTTGTTGGTGGTGGTGGATTAGTCTAGTCATAATATGTAGGCTACGAATTGTTATTTCTGTCATCTGTAGCTCAAAATGGACTAGTGCAAATGGGCTATATATATTTCCATACTTAATCCCTGACTGGCTCTTCCCATTTTTTTTTTTTTTTTTTTTTTTTTTTTTTCCAACTTACTTCCTCTCGGGCATAGGCTGAGAGCCTTAACATTCACCGCTTTACAATGAACAGTGAAGCCCGTGAGGTCTTGTTCCAGTCTAGGGAGTGAGACATGTGAAGCACGTAGAGTACAACGAGCACCTGCCATCTTGCCTTCACATGAGGCACGGTGCTCACTCATGGCCCGAAACGACCCCATCTCTGAAGCCACCTCGTTCCCGTGCTTCACTGTCTCACCCCTACACTCGGACTCTCACACTTACACACACACAACGCCACCTGTTGAGCAGATAACTCACCAGGCATTGCACCCCTATAGCATATTTTGAATATGGGAATATTCATACAGTGCTATTTAATCGGGGAACAATGAGGGCATTTTATTGACGTTTCGGTGGGCTTGTGGTAATGCACTGATACTAGGTACAGCACAAATTCCATCCCAATAATATCTTCCCATTGATACATCGGGATTTGAACCCGGGACCTTTGGATTACCAGGCCAGTGGCAAGACCACTCCACCACACCTCCCCCTTTATGGGTATTATGGGTATATTACCTCGATTATTCTAGTCTTTAGCCTATTCATAGTGAACAGACTATAGTAACGTTGACTGTATTTGGTGGTATTGCTTAGGGTGTAGTTTGGTATGTTGGTGGCCACATAGATGGACGTACAGTCACGATCCATAATTGCTTTACTCCCTTGGCTTGTTGTGAGTCAAAGCTTGGATTAAAGAAGCACTAGGCGAGCGGATACGTCCAATTTATGATGAGACGTTCACTCACCTGAACCACAACTCCTGAGTACAGTTATGAAGCAATATTGCATCCATTACTATAAACATGCTAAGTTATAATTTAATTGTCAATGTTATGATTATATTTAAAGGATAAACAAAACACACATACACCTTTCATGTTAATTTTCTTTTGTTAGTTTCATTACTTGGCCAAGATAATTGTATTTTTCTACTTCCTCTAGAATTTAGGTATCAATCCTAATTATTCTGCGTTGGGCCTTATCACTGTACATAACTTTGGTTTTACTCCTGTTAATTTTTAGACCTACTGTGAGACTTTCTGTATTGAGATCATTGAGCATTTCCTGGACTTTTTCTGCTTTATCTGAAATTAAGATAATGTCTTCTGCAAATCGGAGATGATTAAGGTTTTCCCCGTCTACTTTAATGCCCTTTGATTCCCATGAAAGTTTTCTGAATATCCCTTCAAAAGAAGCTGTGAACAGCTTGAGTGAGATTGTGTCTCCCTGCCTCGACACTCCTTTCCCAATCTTTATCTTCTTTGTGTCTCTGTGTAATCGGACCACAGCAGTGCCTTTTGCATATATATTCTCTAAGAGTTGTGTATATGCTTCATGTATTCCTTGTTCATGTAGCGAGTTTGCTATAACTGTTATCTCTACCGAATCGAAGGCCTTTTCGTAATCTACACAAGCTAAACAAAGAGTTATATTATACTCTGAGGTGTTCTCTATTAGCTGGTTCATTGTATGCACATGATCTATGGTTGAATATCCACTTCTCAATCCTGCCTGTTCCCGAGATTTATTTTCATCAACAATATTATCTAACCTACTTGTGAGGATTTTAGTGAACAACTTGTAAATAACTGACAATAAACTAATGGGACGGTAGTTGCCGAGATCTTTCTTATTGCCTTTTTTGTGAAGTAGAGTTAATATTGCATTGCACCAAGCTTCTGGAACACCCCGCTCACACAAACATTGGGTGAACAGCTGAGCTAAACTACACTGGACCTCATCTCCTGCATCCTTCAGAAGATCACATGTTATCCCATCATCTCCTGGAGCTTTTCCCCTTTTCATTTTTTTAGGGCAGACCTTACCTCCTCTACAGATATATGTGGGACCTCGCCTGTGTCTGTTGTTGAATTATTTGATGGAATTGAAATACTTGAAGAGTATAACTGTTCATAGAACTCTTCAACTCGTATCACCATTTCTTATCTACAGTTTATGATTTCACAATAATTTCTGTCTCTCAGAAAAGTAATTTGCTGCTTACCTAAGGCTAGTTTACGTTGTGCTAGTTTGAGGCTTTTTCCTTTCCTAATAGTTTCTTCAACTAAGTCTATGTATATTTTTGTTCTTCTTCCTGTCGTCTTTTGTTGATTAGCTTGTTTAGTTCTCTCTTTATTTCATCTCTCTTCGTTTTGACTTGCATTGCTTTTCTTCTATTTGTGAGATTTACAGTAGTTTGCTAGTACTTGTTTTGGACAATATAAAGTTTATGTAATTAAATTCAGACATCGATTTTTATCGTGGCCTATAGGGTTTTTATACCATGTATTGCATTCCTATATGTATCTAAATGCGCGTACACGTGTATTACCGACCCTGAAAAGAAAAAAAAATCATCTATATCGCATAGCCCTACCTCGCAAGAGGCGGGTGGCTTTGTTTACATCCGCCACGAGTGTAGCCTTGGCGACTCGCGTTGGGTAAAATGAGGATTGTGCCACCTACTGTTGAAATATATGAGGATTTCAATAAGTCCTGGGGGAGATGAGAGGGGGACTTGCCACACACCCCTCAACATATTTTGTATCCCACTGCAAACGGTTATGGCCAAATAGTTATTTTTCGCTAGTGGAGAGGGGGGCGTGTTTTTAGATTGTTGTTTAATGGGTAAATATGCATTTCCTACTATTATCACACATCAAAACACCCGTACACAACTCTAAAATAGATACAACAAATCAAAACAATTTGTTGACAATTTTATTACATACACTTTATATTGACCCTTGCTTTCTTTACTGATGTTTGTTCTCCCTATCGTTTCTGCTGTTTATCTAAGTGCTAATGTAAGGTTTTCGTTTACTTTGCTGATGATATTTTCATTGCTGTCGAAAGCTTGGAATCTATTTTTAAGTTCTAGCTGGAACTCCATCTAATTCTTTTTAACTTCTCTAGGCATACTTCCTTCCCGAGAACTAGCTTATTTGTTATGGCTTTAAAATTACAATTTGCTGCACAGCCTCCCATTCTATGGTCACTCTCAATGTTTACCTTATTAATAATAGTGACATTATTAACACTGTTGTTTTTGTCCCATATGATGAAGTCTATCTCATTCTTTGTTGTTCCATTTGGACTTCTCCAGGTCCACTTGAGACCTTTTCTTTTTTGGAAGAAAGTATTAATTATCCTAAAATCATATTTTGTTCTGCAAAGCTAACTAAGATTCCTCCCCTGTCATTCCGTTCGCCTACTCCAAACTTTCCGATACATGATTCTCTTGCCATGTTCCTTCCAACTTTAACATTGAAGTCTATGATACTCATTGTATACTGTGTTTTTTCCTGGTCTAGAATGTTGGTGATGTCTTCATAGAATGCTTCAATTTCTTCATCGGAGCTTTTTGAAGTGGGTTCATATACTTTAATTACTTTAAGAATGTATCGTTTGCAAAATCTGATCACTACCTAAGCTATCCGGTCCGATACACTGTTGAAATTAATTCCATTATCGGCAATGATTGGAAATCCTACTCCTTTTAATTTTGTTCTCCTCTGTAGTAGAATAAGTAATGATATATATATATATATATAATAGTAATACTAGGTTAACTTTATGCTGACAACCTTTGAAGTAAAAAATACACAGACCTGCAACCAAGCTTATCGTAAGTGACTAGGTCCCTTTATATTTCCCAAGATACATCTTGATATTTCCTACCACCCTGGCAGTATCTCGGGACCCTTGTGGCGGCCAGTGTCAGTCAGCTGACCACGTGTTTCGCAGAGCCTTGTCCGTCCAGACTTAACCTTTGCGATCATTACATGTATTTGTGAGAAACCTAATTACCGTCAGTAAGATTGGAACCATCACCACCTCAGACACCATAGTACGTAGCACTTAGTGCACTGGACCACTGTGTATGAGAGAGAGAAAGAGAGAGAGAGAGAGAGAGAGAGGGGGGGGGGGGGCAGATAAAGAAAGAGAGATAGAGAGAGAGGGGGGGAGATAAAGAGAGAGAGAGAGAGAGAGAGGGGGGGAGATAAAGAGAGAGAGAGAGAGAGAGAGAGAGAGAGAGAGAGAGAGATGTCAAGTTAAAGTAAATTAAAGTAAATCATTTAAAGTAAACCTATATCCCTGTACAACAATAGTTTATACCGTCTTTCTTCTCCTTTAATCTTTTAGTGACCCAATTCTCCCTACCAATAAATGCCTACAGTGACCGATAGAGGCGCTGAACGCAAGGTTTACCGCGGTGCATTGTGGGAAATGGGCGACATCGCGGAGCTATCCACCCTCCCTCTCCTTCAACAATTCTATAATATATACAGTTAGTCGAAATTTCTGTAGCTGACACATACTTTGGTCTATACATACTGTTGTTTTATATATTTTAAAATCACCCATATTCATAAATAAGTGTATTTACAATACAAAGTCAACAGATATTTTCGCGCCAATTTTGTTATGATAATTAATTAGCTTATAATTATGTTTTTAGTCATTATCAGCTGCACATGGACTTTCCCTTTATTACTATACTATTTATAAGCACTTAGTGTAGTCGTATACTGCATAATAAAAACGTGTAGAATCACACAAAAATAGAGATAAACTGTGCATATCCTATGTACCGCAGCGTCCTTTAAATTTTCTTCTAGCTATATTTAGACGATTGTGTGCAGCTTGAGAAGGATCTGTGGTAGTAATAAGGGTTAAGTGAGACAGTTTGTAGCCCTTTAATTGGTAGACTCCTTCCTAAGCTGAATAAAGTCTTCTAATAGTTGCCAGAATATAATGCAAAATACGTCAACGGTACAGAAGGGGTAAATAGCCATAAATGTCTTACACATCCCGGACAAATAATTTACATTACAACAAAGAGCAATCAGTACACACTTATCTGTGTATACATTTTGATATGGGCAGCGTTTTCTTCACAAAACATGCAATCAAGATAACTATGAAACAAGTATGCTAAATTTGTTCTAAGCATGTAACATGGTATGCTTCCTTGTTTATGTTACAATATGTTGTACTATGATTGGAGTATTATTATAATTATAAAGATGTAACTACACACAGTCTCGTAAGGATCAGTAGATCAATTGTTGGTAGTTTTCGTTTGTGCTCCTTTGTGCTCTTGTATGTTGCACATGTAGTATAGGAAGACTAGTCACCGCCAATCTAGGCGTGCCAAATTATAACTGGGACGTTCCAAAATAATTATGGACAATCAATCAACCTTTGCCACTGTTGTGGAGAAACATAGTTCATCACTATCGTCGAACCTGGTCTGTGTCGCCGCAGTCGAAAATATTGTCTAAGTTGACCCATAATGGCGATTTAATTTTAATCAACTTGAAAATCCAACAATTAATGTACTTCTCGCCCGAGGGCGAACCTATCCATGCTGGGCCCTGACATGGCGAGGCAGGAGCTGGCTTTAATCCAGGCCATTTAACTATTTGAATGTTGGTACACTAGTACCTCCACCTACCAGTGACTGTTCAACACCGATGGCTGTCACAGGATATAATACAGCACCATTGCATAGTCAGGCCTCCAAAGGTAAATAGGCACTGACGAATATTGAAGAGAGAACAGCAACAATGGTATTTATTATATACTTGAAAGGAGAGAAGGGTTGACGTAAAGCGTCGTGTTGATATATATACACTACGCCTCTATATTTAGGCTGATGAAGAGAGGTACAGTAATGATAGACGGATCGACTCGGCCAAGTTGAACAGGTGTATAGTTTGTACAGACATTACTTTTGTAATGCTCTCCTACTATCTCGGCATTATAATGACAAAACACACACATACAATTAACATACTCATCCACTTGGTCGCATTCTTACTCATTCACTCATACTTCGTTACTCACAAATGTATCACTCACTAAGTCAATTCCACTCATTGATTCTTACTAATCAGCTTGTCATTTTGCATACTCTCTCTCTCTCTCTGGTGCACCCCAATACACTCTTTGACCGGAAACATAAAACTTCCTCCTGCTCTCTCTCAAATACACTGAATTGCCTTCAAATCGTCAAAGGTTAACTTTGGGACCATTTTGACTCTTTCATTAACTCGGGTAGGCTACTGGTCTGAAGGGAACAGGATCGTCCAGAACGAGTTACTATGAGTTTAACAAATATACCAAACACATATACCTTTCGATACTTGACAGGTATCCTTCCGTAATTCCCTCCCCAATTATCCTAATGTACAGCTACTGACAAATGTTCGTGATCTCTTGCAATTTTTGTTAGGCAAATATATCCATTCAGATTGATGTTCAGATCAAATCATCTATATTATTATATATGTTTAATATTCATTATTAATATATAGCGGATTATGTCTGTACGACAATCCAAATGGATTGATTTGCAAAAAAAAAATCGCAAGCAGTCACGAACATTTGCCAGTAGCTGTACCTCTGAGTGCAGCAATGGCTAATGGTTATCTATTTCAAGTGGTTTCAAACTCACAACCGCATTTCACTGAAGCTATTATTCCCTTCAGTATAATGGTGTCATTTAGGTTATTCTATGTTTAGGTGTAAAGCGAATGGAGCTCTCGACTGAGAGGCAGAAGATTTGGGGATCAAACCCAAGCCGAAATGGCCGTAGTTCTGACGTTGCAATATCTACTTGTTTGCAGATAATTATTATTTCTGTTCATACATACGGAAGGTAGGAAGTCCTATATTCTTAATTAAACAAATATTTAGCATAATGGGGCGAACATGGCGAAAATGTAAAGAGATTCCTTATGCAATTGCGTGTATATGGTATGGTTGTCGTGTACGACCTTTGTTTATATATATATATATATATATATATATATATATATATATATATATATATATATATATATATATATATATATATATATATATAAATCTATCTATTGCCCGACGCCGTGATCCCCGAAGGGGTGGCCACGAACGAACCGCCTCCATGCACCTCTGTCCCCAGTCAGTCGACGCCCCTCCCCCCAACCAGCACCCCCTTCATTCATATACTTTCTCACTTCATCCTTCCACCTCTCCTTCGGTCTACCTCTCCCTCTCTGTCCCTCCACCTCGTTCTCATACACCCTCTTAGTCATTCTCTCGCTTCCATATGGCCGAACCATCTCAAGTTGTTCCTTTTCACATTTTCCAGCACATCTACCTCCATACCACACCTCCTTCTTACTTCTTCATTAGTCTTTCTATCCCTCCATGTAACTCCGCACGCACTTCTTAAGTAATTCATTTCCACTACTCTCACTCTTGGTCTGAGTCTCTCAACCAACGTCCATGCTTCACTTCCATAAGTCAGTGTCGGGATTTCTACACTGTCATGCAAGGACTTCTTCACTTCCATACCACCCTATTTCTTGTTACTGCTGTCAGCGTTCCTACAACCCTCTTCCCCTGTTGTACCCTCTCACGCACTTCTTCATCCATAGTCCAATCTTTACTCAACACACTGCCCAGATACTTAAAAGAGCTGACGATTTCCATAGCCTGACCATTCAGCTTCACCTCACACTCTGTGACTTCACCCTTTTCGAAGACCATAACCTTGCTCTTCCCCGCATTTACCTTCAAATTCCGTTTTTCGCACACTGTTCCAAACTCATTTACCAGACCCTGCAACTCCCATTCATTATCACTCATCAGAACTGTATCATCCGCAAACAGCAGTATAGGTAGCTTCCACTCATTTCCCTCCATTTCAGCGTTACACCAACATCCACTGCTCTTGATAGTATTTCTTTCATGACTCCATCCATATATACAGTAAACAACCACGGGGACATCACACACCCCTGTTTCAAACCAACATTCAGGTTAAAGAACTCGCTCTGCTCACTCTCCACACGTACTGCCGCCTTTGCACCCTCATACATGCTCTTCACTGCTTTCAGCAACTTGCCATCGACTCCGTATATTCTAAGTACTTTCCACAAACCTTCTCTATCCACTCTGTCATAGGCCTTCTCCAAGTCCATAAAGGCAACATACACCTTTTGTTTCTTCTCCAGATATTTCTTCACAACACAATTCAGGGTAAAAATCTGATCTACACATCCTCTTCCCTTCCTAAAACCTCCCTGCTCGTCGCCAATCCATTTCTCCGTTCTCACTCTCACTCTCTCAATCACTACCCTACTGTATACCTTCCCTACTACGCTTAGAAGACATATATATATATACATCTATCTATCTATCAATTGCCTGACGCCGTGATCCCCGAAGGGGTGGACACGAACGAACTGCCCCCATGCACCTCTGTCCCCAGTCAGTCGACGCCCCTCCCCCCAACCAGCACCGCCTTCGTTCATGTACTTCCTCACTCCATCCTTCCACCTCATATTCGGTCTACCTCTCCCCCTCTGTCCCTCCACCTCGCTCTCGTACACCCTCTTAGTCATTCTCTCGCTTTCCATACGTTCCATATGGCCGAACCATCTCAAGTTGTTCCTTTTCACACTTTCCAGCACATCTACCTCCACACCACACCTCCTTCTTACTTCCTCATTAGTCTGTCTATCCCTCCATGTAACTCCGCACGCACTCCTTAAGTAATTCATTTCCACTGCTCTCACTCTTGGTCTGAGTCTCTCAACCAACGTCCATGCTTCGCTTCCGTAAGTCAGTGTCGGGATTACCACACTGTCATGCAAGGACTTCTTCACTTCCATACTGACCACCCTATTTCTTGTTACTGCTTTTAGCGTTCCTACAACCCTCTTCCCCTGTTGTACCCTCTCCCGCACCTCTTCATCCATAGTCCCATCTTTACTCAACACACTGCCCAGATACTTAAAAGAGTTGACGATCTCCATAGCCTGACCGTTCAGCTTCACCTCACACTCTGTGACTTCACCCCTTTCGAAGACCATAACCTTGCTCTTCCCCGTATTTACCTTCAAATTCCGTTTTTCGCACACTGTTCCAAACTCATTTACCAGACCCTGCAACTCCCATTCATTATCACTCATCAGAACTGTATCATCCGCAAACAGCAGTATAGGTAGCTTCCACTCAATTCCCTCCCTTTTCAGCGATACACCAACATCCACTGCTCTTGATAGTATTTCTTTCATAACTCCATCGATATATACAGTAAACAACCACGGGGACATCACACACCCCTGTTTCAAACCAACATTCAGGTCAAAGAACTCGCTCTGCTCTGCTCACTCTCCACACGTACTGCCGCCTTTGCACCCTCATACATGCTCTTCACTGCTTTCAGCAACTTGCCCTCTACTCCGTATATTCTAAGTACTTTCCACAAACCTTCTCTATCCACTCTGTCATAGGCCTTCTCCAAGTCCATAAAGGCAACATACACCTTTTGTTTCTTCTCCAGATACTTCTCCACAACACAATTCAGGGTAAAAATCTGATCTACACATCCTCTTCCCTTCCTAAAACCTCCCTGCTCGTCGCCTATCCATTTCTCCGTTCTCACTCTCACTCTCTCAATCACTATATATATACATACAGTATATATATATATATATCTATATATATAATTATATATATATATATATATATATACTGTATATATATACAGTATATATATATATATATTCCTTAATAGTCAGCGACAAAATTAGTTGTTTGGTCGGTAATCAATCCGTGATTCGTTTCTGATGTAATGAAGTAACATTAATATTCCACCAACTCATAATAAATACAATTACGCAAAATAAAGTTTACAAAGTTTTAAACAATGTATTAAAACAAAGTTTTATTCATGTATTGGCAAGTTATTATTATTATTATATGTTTTTGTGTTTAATTTTAATAACAATAAACATTATTTGCTGATGAAATTGAGATGAAACATCACATGTTTGTGATGGTTGATAAAGAAGATAGAGAAACACATTGTTATATTGTTATATAATTATATTATGATTTTGGATATACCACATTTTACCAATTCGTAACCCCCTATCTTGACTGTCGTTGTGCCATCATAAACCTATCGGTGATCTGCATTTGACCGACCATACACCATCTTCCTACAGTCGTCCCACGCTACTATCGTGTCCATTAACCCTCAACCGACGGTGCCCGTCAAATGACGGGAGAGAGAATATTGGCCACCCCTGCTGCGCCCTTCATATGACGGGTGCCATTTTGAGGACATTATGAGCTATGAGAGAGAGACCGCGAGTTAGAGGTATGATAGCTGGCCTCGGACCGCTCGCCACCACCTTGGAGCTGTCACTGATATGTACTATCTCTCCTCACCACGTCCCTACCTCGCGCAACAAGGAAAACACTTGGAAAAATACCTCATTTTAGGGTATTTTCACCTCCGGTTACTCGATCGTTGCAAGAGAACCCGTGGTCGTACAAAGATGATTTAGGTGTCATTGGAAAGCTCTAGTATCGTCCTTCCACGGATATATAATTGTATTATGCTCTGGCTCTTGCTTATGCATGAAAAAGAACATGGAATGAAGCTTTTTTTCGGTAAACATACCCGCCCAGCAATACGGTCATGTAAACAAGATTGCCAGCTTTTTGGTAGTTAAATCGCCCAATTAGCACCAACCTTCATTTTCGTGGCCATCGTGGCCAAGATCAGGTAGCTGAGAAGAGTCCTTAAAATTACAAATAGAGCCATCTTAACCCGTTGAGCTCCATCCAAAAAGTAACTTAATGTAACACCTTCTCCCAAGCATTATTCATTGTTTTTTTCTTTAATATTAAGCAAAATGGGGTGGCCCAAGGTGTTTTCTGTGGGCTGCCAACTTTGCCCCACATCCTTAGCTACCATATATACAAATTTAAGACCTCTACGAGCCTATTTGGAGGACCAAACTTATTTAAATAAGGTGAAAATAGCTGACGTGCAATGGACGCCACTAGGGCTTTGCATTACATAAGTA
The DNA here is from genome assembly GCA_032716605.1 of Paralithodes platypus. Lineage (NCBI taxonomy): Eukaryota > Metazoa > Arthropoda > Malacostraca > Decapoda > Lithodidae > Paralithodes > Paralithodes platypus. The sequence continues at coordinate 18,475,897 of CM064523.1, read as the reverse complement.
GGCTTTGGCCAATGCACATCGCTGGGGCTGGAGGGGTTAACCCTTTCGATACCGACAACGTCTTTTAAATATAGTCTAGCTATATTTAGACGATTTTGTGCAGTTTAACCCTCGTCTAGCGGGGGGTTTTGGGCTATTTTGGGCATATTCAGGCCCTCCTGAATGATCAATCAAAAAATCTGCATGAAAAGAAATGTATTCAGCAAAAAAATAGGCGCTACAATCTTCAAAATGAGACCAGAACGAGCTACATAGCACTCGTCGTTTTGATGCAGTGGTACCACCAACATGGGAGTTTAGCGTATAGTGGCATATTTTTTCCAGCTACGCTCACTACTGGCTACACTGCCGGCCTCTCGAAAACAGAAGGAGCGTGAGTCAGTGGGCGGCGGTAAGCCCTGGGTGTCGGCCGTGTAGCCTGCTGCGCTCCAGGCCATTTGCACTCGATTTTAACCCTTTAAAAGCCTTAATAATGCTCCTAACTTGCTGCTTTTTAGATACGGACTTAAGTCGGGCCCCGCTCTTTAAGTGTTAAGAAGGATCTGTGGTAGTGAAAAGGGTTAAGTAAGATAGTTCGATGCCAATTATTTTCTGAAAGGCCCTTTTTAAACTGAATACAATTATCTAATTGTAGCCAGTATATAGTTAAAAGGACGTCGTCGGTACCGAAGGGGTTAATGAAAAGAGTTTATATTTAACTGTAAGACTTTTCTCTTCCCCTCATCTTCACATTGGCTTGGATATGAGAACTCTATTCTAGGTTGAGCAAAAACGCCTAGGGATAACTTGTATAATATAAACTAGTCACAATAATAGGATGTATTGTATCATTTAGTGGCAGGCAGATGGCGACACAAAATTTATCATATGGAAATTGATAAGGAACACTGCATAATTTTTACACAAGCTTGTTTTGAAATATTATAAAAATACCTATGATGATCTTGAGCCAATCATTGCTTTGATTAGACAACTCATTAGCTTTATGCTACTTCCCGGTGATTTTAGCCAGCGTCAGAATGGCCAAATGGTTTAGTGATGTCGCAACTAACTCGGACAGATTTTAATTATATTGACTATAATAGTGTGAAAATAGGTAATGCGAATAATCCTGGCATCATTATATTCACAGGGCTAAAAACTTAAATTATAATTAGTTTTTCGTATTTGTGCGTGTGAATTCGATGAGGTTAGCTGAATTCAGAATTATCACAGCACATGCATTAACGGATTGCTAATGAACTGTCAAATCCACCAACAGACCATCATTGCCGCCTCCATCGTGATTCTCACTACATAATTAACACCACACTATCGGTCATCAACACCACCTTTGCTACTATTGCTACTGTTAACACACACACACACACACACACACACACACACACACACACACACACACACACACACACACACACACACACACACACACACACACACACACACACACACAGAGGCACCAATAGAGTAGGTAAATACCCAGGGGAGGCCTCATAGGCATTTGATAAGGAGCCGCTGGAACTCCTACTTCATTTGCTTGGCTTCCATTACTCACCATAATCCAGCAAGCTCTCACAAACACCTCCTCCTCACTTCACTACACTAAACAAGCACACGACACTTCTTTCTGATGCAATGGCAAAATAATTTTGTTTTAAAAGATGTCAAATATCCAAGCCTCAGAGTTCCCGGGGAGGAGGGGAGGGGTGGGGGGGGGGGGGGGGGGGGGCCCTAAATGCCTCTATACTCACTCGTCCTTCCTCAAACGACCCCTCAAAATGAAACACAGCCTGCCACTTTTACTATCAGCTTTCGCTAAATTTCTGGCCTTTCCTCTAAATTTCCTTCTGTTGAACAGCACCTCGCCTCCAACAAACCTGATGTTTTTATCACCGAGATTCATGAGCCTGAAGCAACCACCAGCTTCCTACTTTCTCTATCCTACTTTCCAAGCCAAAGGTGGGCGTTGTGCCTAAAGACTTCTGGGATACTATCAAGAGAATAATGGGCAATTCGGGTAGTCATATAAAAAATGTCAGAGACCATAATGGAAGAGAAATAACAGTAGATCACGAGATAGAATAATAATCTGGAAGAGAGTGGAGCAAAATATTCAAGATATGTAACGAAGATAGTCAAGTTTTCGATGAACAACATGAAGAACAATTGATAAGAATAATGTGTTGGTCCCCGTCCTCTTGACATACTGTATTTCTTTGTATTTCCCGGGCTCTTGGGTATTAACATTTACAGTACCGATGCCCGCCTTTTTTTAGCTATTGTGGCTAATATTAGACGATTGTATTAAGTTTACAAAATAAATAGGCAATAGACATGCTTCGAACAATCTCACTCAACCATTTTTACTACGACAGATCCTTCTTAAACTGCACAATATCGTCTAAAAATAGTTAGAATAATATGAAAAAGACGTCACTGGTACAGAATGGGTTAAGCAGTAGTACCAAAGGCTGGCTGGGACACCAGAAGACCCCACACTGCTTATCCGCGCCACATTGAAACATTAAACCATAGAGTACATATTATGACCTAGAGAGAAAAGAAGACGCCACAAATCTGTAAATAGGGATCCGCGCGTTCGAGAGATGGCAGCACGATCACAAAGGACAATGGGATTGGGAGGGGAGGGTCCCCACAAAGACATTATATTGACTATCCTTGGTCCCATTAATTCGTAATAATCCCTACCTTGTACTAATAACGCTATTAATAATCAATTGAACATTATCCAGAGACTCTGCAGATATGACATAGTTAAATAGACATAAGTAGAGGCTACTGTAAAGGCCAGTCATCGTGTAATTGTCGTCATTATGAGGAGGTGTACAAGCAGACCTCCTCCAACACCCGCCATTGTTGATGTGAGATGCGGGAGTTGCCAACGTCAATGCCAACAAATGCCAACAAAATATCCCTAGATGTCATAAGTATAAATGTCCAGTTTTAGTGCTACTTTACAAATTAACATCTACATAACATGTAACATACTAATATATATTCAGAATGACATTTTAATGTTGTTGTGTTGCTTGAAGGTATACAGCTTGCATCATATATGAGTATGTTTTATAGTGTATATGTATACTTAATGTTTCATCTTGCTTATATATATCTAATTTATAATAAATAATTTACAAGTGTTTTACCAACATTAATTAACTCTTAAATACGTTCCCTCTTTAATCTATTGCTCCCTCGTTTTGCTGATATTCCTTTAACTTTGGTAACATTGCAGCAAGTTAGCTGGCAGGCGCGTGCGGCGCACAGACTATCTATAATAAGGACAAGCCACTGATGCCACCAAATCCCTAGGACGCGCGGCAAAATAACCGTGTGACGTCACGCTTTAGCCTCTAGGTCATATGTACTCTATGCATTAAACCCTGTATTTATAAACCACACGGAAGTGTTGCCCTAAACCTTCATGAACGAAATAACTAAAAACAAATAGTGATCTTTCTGAAACTGAATGCTAGTAAGCGAATTATCACAAATTAACACTTAGTTGTAATATCTTCGATCGATATAATGTTAGGAAAGCACTTAATTATTGTTTCAATATATGGAGATAACCCCCATATTATAACACATTTAAGGAGGGTGCTACCAGCCCTATATCGAGTGAGCCCTATAAGATAACTGCGTGCTAATTTGTGATAAAGGATGCAATCCCGTTGATTTTCAGAAAAATACGATTTGTTTCTGTTTATTTCGTTTATGAACGTTTTAGGCTTCACGTAAGTTAGTTTTTATAATATGGCCATAAGAGCTGAGTATACCTCTGACCTTGCAAGCAGATGGTTGTGTGCTTCAAGCAGTAATCGTGCAGTATGGGAAAAGTAAACACTCCTAATTCCTCGCTTCATTGTTAACTATATAGAACAACTAGGATTTACATTGTGATGTGTATGTGTACGTCTCAACAAAAACTTTACAACGCATATTGTTTTCAGTAATCCTTTGTTTAGAGCGAGTAACGAGTGAATTACAAAACGAAAATTCCTGATCGCTGGCTTAGTAATATTCGCACGGGAAGCAGGTTATTTTCCTACACCAATCCAGAGTCAAGAGATGTTCTTGAATCAAAAGGTTGCCCCCTATGTGGACGTTGCGATCCAGTAAGTACCCCAAGCTTGTTTTAATTTATTGCTATAATACTGATTTACAGCCGCCTAAATAACGCCAGTAACTCACTGGCGGCAATACGTAAGCTATAAATTACCGGATTGGAAGAGGTTGGCCGTGGCTAGCCAGTAAATAATATAAGTTAATGACTAGAGCTGACGTATTACTATAAATATAATATGTATTCACAAATCAATCTCGGAGGCTAAAATTTGGATTATGAAAAGACTATTGAGGTTCCCGACGTTTTCTGAATGACTGTGCTAGAAAAACAATAAACAATTGATCAACTAATGGCGAGGATGTGTCTGGCTTATATCATAAATACTGATAATAATCGGTTTATTTCGAACCGGTAGCCAATGAGTCTGAAAATACGCAAACATATCCCTATATATATCATATCCTAAGGGATCAGTAGACTAATCTTGGCTGCTATCGAGAGTGCCAACATACCCACGAGGGAGTAGGACGTGGGCTGTAGACTTTGTGGGTTCCCTGAGACTGGTCTGTCCGGACCCAGCATTCCGGCCAGGGAAATTGCAAGTGCCAGTGACTAAGTACGCTCAGCTACCGTGAACATGACCGTACTAAAACAATGCTTTGTTAATATTTACGGTAATAATAGGTAAACGGCTTGCACTTTTACGGTAATAATAGGTAAACGGCTTGCACTTTTACTTTTCATATTTTGTTCCCCCAAGATTTTGAGAAACTAGTGTTCTCATGGTTTTAGTTAAATTTCCAACGTGGGATAAAAGATGGGCTCCCCCCCCCCCCCATGACTTATTGAAATAATCATCTATGTTACCAGCTGGGTGTAAATATCGATTATACTCCATAATAAAGACGTTTGTATACAGTGAGGATGTCCGAGAGTGATTGTACTTTGCGCTTTTCCATTAATATCGGGTTATATAAATGCGATCAAAAATATTCTCACATAGTGGATTATACATGAGTATAATATCAGAACTTCATAGACCTACATTGTCCCAAATAAATTATTTATAATAAGGCTACTAGCCTTTTCTGAATAATTATCATTTTTACAGAGCGAACATTTTCAATCAGTGTCAATTGATTTCAAGACACTAATAAATACAGAACAAACTATCCTAGATCAGCTTCACATTCGTATGTGTAATTATATTTGACGATACATTCCATTACTAAAATGGGGGTGGGGTAGGGGGACAGATGTTTCTGGACCCCTCTTCTGCCTCATGTTTAGTCTCAATAGTTTTGAGGCATTCACCCCGTTAGTCTGGCGTTTAAGACGTTTCGTGCCATTTGGATGTCGATTTCTAGTGTAATGATATTTCAATACCACAAATATTCTTGAAAGATGGTAAGACTATTATGGAATGTAGATGCTCTAAGAATCATATGAAAATGTGTTGCAACCCTCGGCAAAGAATACAAAATAAGGGGTAACAACAAGCATACTGGTAAAAATGTATCACCAACCCGATAGGAGTTTTTCAGGTAATTTGCTGTTGTTTTTGTTTTTTCTTTGATATACAATGTTGTTTAATACCGAGGACCGTCGCATTTTAGTATTTTCAACATTAGCCTTACCTAACCTAACATAGTATTATGGGTGGGGCTGCCCCCCCCCCCCGCTAAATCCATTAAATCCGAGCCAAGTTTTGCCATTAACCTAACAAACAACTTAACCTAACCTATCACAACTACTACCACAACAACTGTTATAACGTGTGAACAGTATGATAAAACATACTTATGACCTGACCTGATACGTCACATCTAGGAACAATGAAACCAATCACAGGGCCCCACCACCATGTTCGATGTACAGGAAGCCAATATCATGATGGGTTTCGGTCAAATTGAATTTTCGGTCACATATGTGTTTTTTGTATTATAATCCTTTTTCTCATCAGTTCCGTCATTGATTAGTGTGTTTTAAGGTGTTTTTCCTTCTGCAAATTCATGTTTACCCATTATTTTACAATATTAAAACATGCCCCCTAGAACAGTTATTTTATCATTACCCTAACCTAACAACCTAACCTAACCTGGGGGCTGCCGCCCTCAGACCCCCGCAGGGTTAGCATTGATATAGAATATGACAAAATACTAAAAATACGGTAACAAAGTGAAAAATATTAGTTCTCGGCTGATCCAAGATGGCCACCATTTTTCCTTCCACCCTTATTTAACCCACAAAGTCAAGGAAAAATAATTTAATATGCAGCGGTAAAGACATATATTGCGGTGACTAATACTCTATGAAAAAGCTATAGTATACATTTAGAACATTATATCCCATACGTGACCGAAAGTCCAATTTGTCCTGGGTTTCTTTCTCGTTGGATGTGGTCCCGTCCTGTGTTGTTTTATACCAAGGGTCGTCACATGGTAGTTTTTACCAATTAAGCATTGATGGAGTTAGTCTTGTATCCAACGTACTAGGTACACATACTAACTGGTAGGTAACTTATCTCGAAGGGGGTTGTAGGGGAGCTCAAACAAATGCTCTCCCCCACACTATAGTCACTCAAGCAAAGCTAGCATGTTAGAAAAAAATGTGTGTGGGAACCCAGGTTCCAATCCCGGTGGATCACATGCTTCCATTAATTTTATTGGGAGGTGTTTGGTGTTGGAATTAAATCAATATATAAATATATTTTATTTTATTTTTTCAAAATGAGAACCCCTTTTAATTATGTAAAACGATTTTGATGTATATACAGTTGAAGGTAAACAATAAAACTGAAAATATTATTTTAACATGACTTAAAACATCCGAGTTTTGCCCATTCAGATATACAATAATTACTGTAGGTTACTGGAATTCATTGTGTTTGTGCATGGAAGAGTTAAGCCGCTGTCACACGAGCGATATTTCCGTCAATTTTCCATGAGCAAGCTTTTCTCGTTATATTTCGGGACTTTTTTGCACTGGTATCGGTAACTAGACTGAACGTAGATTATGTTAGGCGGTTGAATTATGATAAAGTGTAATGTTTGAAGCTACCAGACCATAATTGCCCGTAAAAATTGCTCGAAAAATGGCTTGTGTGCCTCCGGCTTTATCATCGTAACCATAAAAATTCCCGGATCTATATCTATATTATGCCAGGATAAATATATAAACGAATTATGAAGATAATCTGAATGGCTTAATCCTTTCAGTGCGGGTGACGTCTATTTTATTTTAGTTATATGTAGACGATTGTTAGCCTCTTGGGAAGGATCTGTGGTAGCGAAGATGGGTAATTGAGATAGTTAGTAGACATTTTATTGCTAGACGTCCTTCCTAAACTTAATAAAATCATCTTGTAACAAGCAGATTATATCGAAAAGACGTCACCCGTACTGAAAGTGTTAAGTGAATACATATTGTTTGTCATGTCATATGTCAATCATTACTTTGTACTGGTGGCTCTATGTCTACAATGTAAACAAATTGAGATTTGTATTCATAGTATGTTCTGCATAGGATTCCGAATACTCGGAATTTGTGCCGTCACAATCAATAGTTTTTCAAAAATCTTTCTCAAAGACGTTGCCATTTTAAGTTCCCATTCAGGTCATTGATTGCCCATCACATGTGATACTAATAACTTGTGACAAACACCATCCGTTTCACGTGCTTTGGTGTATGCAGACATTGTTATTGATATTATTTTTGATATCATCAATAATGTTTTCAAGTTTTACCTACTCGCGCATCTCTCTCTCTCTCTCGCTATATATCTCTCTCTCTCTCTCTCTCTCTCTCTCTCTCTCTCTCTCTCTCTCTCTCTCTCTCTCTCTCTCCAGCTTAGCTTGCCATGCGTGACGCATAAGTGCAATTAACAATGTTATTTTTTTGTTTTACTTGTGTTTTTAGTTGTTCTTGCTGTTCCCCAAGCTGTCTGTCCGAACAGCCCCAAGGTCCCGAGCAAGGCCAAGGCCATAACTGAGCGGCCCCACAAAATACTCCCTGCTTACCACTAATAAAGCCCAGGTGACCGAAGCCACTCCAAGACGGGGAGCTGAGGAGGGTGCGGAAACGCCCGGGAAGCCAAAGCCCCACCCGAGGCCCTGTGCCCCTCAGCAATTATGAAGGGAAAGTTGAAGGGAAAAGGAAAAATGTGACGCTTTGGCTACCAAACTGCTTACCAAATGGTGGAATAAAGATTTTTCAAACTGTCTGCTTGCTAAAAAGTTTGCTAATGATAGATTAAAATCCTTACAAAATGACGAAGAACGGGTGAAATTTTTAGAGCTACGACGCAAAGCCAAAAAGTTAATTAACTCCTTGCGACATATATGACGCGATCGCGTCATATTATGAATAAGTCCACCAAAAACTCATATGACGCGATCGCATCATATGGACTTATCTGTATACCTCTCCAATAAGTTTATGACGCGATTTTGCGTCATATGAGCTAGTAAGTCCGATAAGTTACCATACGATAAAACCGTTGGTGGCAACCTCAGCCTCCTGCGATAATTCTAACGGCCGCAGTGTTGTTGTGAGTGTAGTGCGAGGCAATGGCAATGATCCTGGGGCTCCCGCCTCCTTGGTCTCACTGGAACATAATATGGCTGAAGGAGTTAAGCAAAGTAAAAAGACCCTGGAGTTACATGTTGCGAATCAAAGTAAAACAAACCCGAAAGAATTCTATAGTTATATCAGAAAGAAAAAAGTAGTTACTTCAACTGTTGGACCGTTAGTCGATGAAAATGGAGAATACACAAAAGACGAAGTACAAATGAGTAATGCCCTCAATACCTTCTTTGCATCAGTTTTTACAACGGAAGACCTCAGTGATATCCCTACACCATCGCCGATTCAGAATGATAATTCAGATGTTCTAAGCTATATCACCGTTACAGAGAGAGAAGTATTGAATTGTTTAGATAAGCTCAAGGTAAATAAAACGCCTGGACCTGATAAAATCTCACCTAGAGTCCTAAAGGAAGCTAAGGATGAGCTCTCCAAACCATTGACATTGCTATTTAATAAATCCTTGCAGTCTGGAAATATGCCTGATCAGTGGAAGCTAGCCAACGTAACTCCGATATTAAAAAAAGGCAGCAAATCCCTACCCAGTAACTATCGTCCAACCTCAGTTGTATGTAAAATGTTAGAAACACTCATCATAGACAGACTCGTAAATCACTTGGAGGAAAATAACGTACTTCAAGATACTCAATACGGCTTTCGTAAAAAACGTTCCTGTTTAACAAACCTCTTAGACTTCTTCCACGATATCCTCAACCTCTACGATGAGAGGAAAGCTGTAGATATTATATACCTTGATTTTCAAAAGGCCTTTGACAAAGTTCCCCACAAACTTTTACTGCTAAAACTAAAAGCGCATGGAATACAAGATTGTGTGTTGAAATGGATAGAAAATTGGCTCAGCGACAGAAAGCAAAGAGTAGTCATAAACGGTAAGGCATCTAAATGGACCAATGTAAGTAGCGGGGTACCCCAGGGATCGGTACTAGGACCAATTCTCTTTCTAATTTACATCAACGACATAGATGAGGGTCTCACCTGTACAATCTCAAAATTTGCTGACGATACAAAAATTGCAAATAGCGTACTCTCGAAAGAACAAGTTGACGATATGCAACACATTCTAGATAAGTTGGGCCCAAATTTGGCAAATGAGTTTCAATGCGGATAAATGTGAAGTACTACATATGGATACCAAAATGAGAAAGCAAACTATTTGATGAATGGCACTCAGCTTAAGAATGTAAACAGAGAAACCGATCTGGGAGTAACAATATCGAGTAATCTAAAACCAAGTCAACAATGTTCAGAAGTTGTTAAGAAGGCAAACAAAATAATTGGCTTTATAGGCAGGTCATTTGAGCATAAGTCCAAAGACGTTATCCTAACCCTTTACAATTTCTTAGTCCGCCTTCTTCTTAAATACTGCGCTCAATCCTGGTGCCCTTATTACCAAAAAGATATAGACAAGCTAGAACGAGTTCAACGTAGAGTTACGAAAATAATACCTAGCCTAAAGAACAAACCATACGAGGAGCGTCTTAGAGAATTAAATCTATTTCCTTTAGCCCAGCGCAGATTAAGAGGCGACTTAATTCAAGTGTTCAAAATCATCAAAGGCATCGACAATATGAACTGTATTAAGTACTTCACTATCGACCAATCTAATTATATGCGGGGAAACGGTTGCAAAATTATTGGTAAATCTTTTAACTCCCACGAAGCTAAGAATTTCTTCTTCAATCGAGTTGTCAACTTATGGAATGGGCTTCCCCGAGATGTCATAGACTGCAGCACCGTTGATTCATTTAAACTTCGCCTAGACAAATATCTCGCATCAAACCCGCGACTGACTGCATTTGTAAATGAAAAACTTTATTTTATCCTCCCCTCAGTTACTAACCCATCTGTCCCCTACTAACTTCCTAATCCTGCCACAGACATTAGTTCCAAGGCAGTAGTTCCCTTTCCAATGTTCCCTTACCCACTCTAAACCACTGTTTGGACACATGATCCTCAGTGTTTTGGAGGACAAGCAACCTAGAAGGGTCACTAGACCTGTTGTTGCTTGATTTCGTTTGTACTCCTTTGTACTCTAGGTTGGCAGTAATGAGGTCAATCCACGGAAGAGACGCCGTTACTTGAGATCTGGAAAATATATAAGTAAAAGGAACAGTCAGAGTAATCTATGGGTATGGCAGAGATCGCTCAACTCTCACTCTGATAGACCAGCCCATCACAATGTTTAAACTGTGTTTTTAGTTTATTCCACTTGTATTTTTCTGCCTGTGTGTCTCTTTGTATGTGGCCTGCTCTCTATGTATGGTATGCATGTTCTGTTTTTTTTCCTCACTTCTTCTCTTGTCTGTTCTTTCTCACGCTTATTCTTTCTCTTTGATATGTTAATCACTTTGTCTCTCTCTCTGACCCTCGTTCTCTTTCGCATAATTTTCTCTTCTCTTCTCTCTCTCTCTCTCTCTCTCTCTCTCTCTCTCTCTCTCTCTCTCTCTCTCTCTCTCTCTCTCTCTCTCTCTCTCTCTCTCTCTCTCTCTCTCTCTCTCTCTCTCTCTCTCTCTCTCTCTCTCTCTCTCTCTCTCTCTCTCTCATATTAGACTAGGAATATAATCTCAAAATTGTACATGAGGGGTATCGGTTTGTTACAAGCTATCACCCATGCTAGGATTGAACCATGACACCTCCTGAGCAATATTAGCCTGGATGACACTTGATATTTTGATTTGGGACCTCACAGTGGGTTATTTTGTGAAAGAGGTCAATCGCGAAATATCTGATTTTCTCGAAAATACAAAAATGTCAATAAAATGACCAATAATGCAGTTACAAACTTAATTTTGGTATCAAAATGAGCAGAATAACAAGCCATATTGTAAAAATATTGCTTTATGCTTTAATAATGAGTAGATTAAATTACTTATTACAAACATAACATACATCTAGTGAAAATTTAAGTAACGCAACAGTGAACGATGGACGAAAAAGGCGCATCATTGCATATATGCAAGTTTACATGTACATGAAATGAAATGAAAGAATGTCGTGTTTAAGTCACTCAGAGTCCGTTTCAATTGCCACACTGTAGGGGTTGTGACACACTCCGTTATTACAGGTACATGCAGCTATGCACTTCAAGTTCTTGGCCCTACAAGAGCATCTGGAAGTTGCACAATTTTTGCACTTGCAGCAGAGTATGTCTGTGAACTCGTTTGGCAGAGGATCATCCACACTGACGTGTGGGTGTAGTCTCCTCGTAGCATCCTCGTACCATCCACTTCCAATGGGCGACTCTATTTCAGGTTTTGGTACATCTGCCTTGAACCACACCTAAGCCTGGTGGTGTGCGCGTTTGATGTGTTGTTCAAGACATTTTCGACTTGCCGGAAGCTTTTCTTGGTCTTTGGTGCCCTTTTGAAACATGCGGTATCGCACATCGTTGATGTTAGTTTCGTCCGAAGCTGGTGAGTAAATGCGGCAGAAGAACTCTTCCACACTCCGTATGGTGGATTCTGACAGCGTGCCACGTCCGAGGTCATCAAGCAATGCTCCGTATTGCTGGAATACCTTCCATGTCGTTTTTTTCCCGTGTCCACTTGGTTGACTGACTGTGTCACATCCTGTAACCGCATGGTACACCAGGATGTTACGCTGCATGGTCGGTGTCAACTGTATGTCGTGCACAGCCACATAACGCCGTTCCTGCCTTGTGCCAGTTCTCATCCAGAGCTCTCCACTTAATTGTTCCGCGAAGTGTGTGAGCAGTATCAATACGTCGGTGTCCCTGCACGAGACTATGATCCGTTCGTATCCATCCATATAGGCTGCCTTGGCATGCAATATTATACGTGTATCGGCCTCCTCGTGAGATGATTGCAGCTGTTCAACATCAGACCCCTGTGACGATGCTACTTTGGTTTCTTCCTCAAACCTACCTGCAGTGATTAAGTCACAAGTGGGTCGGCTCTTGTTTGCCTCCAACATCATTTGATCGTTGAGAAACTTGGTAAGATTTACCTTGTTTTCTGGAAAGTCCATGAACTGCTTCCAGTTGGCAGGGAGTGGAATCTCTCTGCTGTCGATCTTGCGCCAGATAGAACGTACTCGCCCCTCTCTCCTTTCCCGGGTCCCAGACTTGATTGATGTGATACGATATCGATCAAAAACCACATCGACTCTTGAGCAGTGCTCATTGAAATGACTGAACACTGATGCATTGAAGACATCAGCCAGATCTCCAAATGACTTTGCCCCCGTTGGTTTTCCAATGGCTTGTACCAATGCCTGACCATCTATGATAAAACATGTCCTAAGCGAAGACTTTGGCAGGACCTCAACCGTTACTCCATCCTCCAAGATCTTCCCGAGCACAGCTTTATTCGTAGGACGTAGGCGTCCTGCCGTGTCTGCCAATGACAGTGGTACCAGTGTTAGTTCATGACTCAGAAGACTTTTAAGGTCTATATCACGTCCGGAGTCCTGTGCCACAAGAAGCCGCTGGAACAGAAGCCTGTCTGCTTTCATGGTCTGACCCTTTTGACTAGCATCCTTCCTCGTTTCTAGTGTGTACATTGTCGTCAGTGTAGGACTCTTTGACTGTTTCAATTTTACATGAAAGCCGACGTTTTGTTTGTAAATCCGTGATTCCACAAATTCTTTGATCTTTGAATCTCCATGGGTTTCAGCGGTCAGTAAAGCGTCCTTGATGTTTGGGACAGGAAACTTATCGCTTTTCGTTGAGTTGTCCAGTACGTGCTGTGCTAGGGTGGTATCTACACGTTGAACTTGACTGTAACTGATGCAGTGCCCGGCCTTGTGAAATATGTTCACCAGGTCCTTGGAACGTGTTGCTTGGTGAAGGGTCATTCCTAGCCCAACATGCTTTGGTGTCAGCGCTTTCCCTTTGGAGACGGCATGTACAACATCTTGGGCTATACTGAGAGATAACATCCTTGTTCTGTCATCAAGTTCTGTTTCTCCTGGCTCGCCTGTCAGAAGTACACTGAGTAACATGAAGAGACTCTCGGGAATAATTTTAGCTGTGTCGTCTGTGTTAACAGAGGAACAGTCGTTGTAAGAGGGCGAGTCTAGTATATCTGCCCTTATACGTAGAGCTGTGTGGTGTAATGCTAAGACATGCTCCCTATCCTGATCTACAAATTGACTTGCACGCAAACCATGCTCATGGCCTTCGCAGGCTGTATTATCCAGTTTATCTGTTGTCTCTTTCAAGGCCTGTACAACAATCCGCGCTGGTACGGTGGGGAACAACAATTGTGCTTTTTGTGGGTCAAGTTGCGGAACGAAGTCGATTTCTCCTTTAAGCAGATCTTGTAGTTTGTACTTTAAATGTGTCCTGTGTTGCTTGTAACTTCCAGCATCAACCTGAGATTCAGCCATCAATTCGGAGTATCGTTCCCACACATCTAATAGGCTGTATATTTCTCCCTTGGTGATGCCAATAGAAATCTCATGTGCGACAGTTTTGAGACAAATCTCCCTAGGGTTTGGCTGCATCATTCGATCCGTGCTCATGGCCAGCTTTTCGTGTGAAGTTGACATAGCACTTGAGACGGTACCGTACATCTCCAGCTACGATGTCGTTCACACAGCCAATCTGCAGCTCAAGACAGGGTCAGTCTGAGAGGCTTGAAGCAGCTTTTTAGAGAATGACAGGGATGCTGCAAGTCGGGTCTTGTCTTTGCACGTCTTCTGGCAGAAAACACACAGGTCTGTGGTAAATGCCTTGGCCTTGCTTCGCAGTACCTTAGAGGCTTGGTCGCCTGCGCTGGTCGAAGCACCCTCCTCTGCACAGGAGGTCTTAGTCTCAAACTTTTTTTTCAGTCTATTGAGATGCATAGCACTTGTGAAAGTGCCATAACAGTCTTTCTGATAAACAAATTCAGTGTCACCAGATACAGATTGAAAACTTGCAGCATCCAATCTCTGCACTACGTCCCACCTTGCATAGTCTAGGTATTTTTTGCGCTCACTCAGTGCATGCTGCACTCTCTCCAGTCCGTTGCTCCCAAGCTTTCTAGTTGGTGTGTTAGAATCTTTCTGACATATAAAGCATAATTATGTCCCAATTAGTTGTGGTGTCCACACTTCTTTTTCTCGGCTGTATGTGTGCTGCTGGTTCCATGAGTGATTCTTCCGGGCTGCTGGGCTGCTGGGCTGCTGGGCTGCTGGGCTGCTGTGCTGCAGGGATGCTGGGGTGCAGGGTATGCCACGACTGATGAGTACCTGTTCAAAAAAAGAAATATTTTAGATCTAGAAGATCAAGATAATTTAACATGATTAACAAATCAAACTGTAGTTGAATCCCTATATTCACAACAGCGCTACACCACTTCCACCCTCCAACTCTCACTCGACACTGTCATTTTGACACCAAAATTAAGTTTGTAACTGCATTATTGGTCATTTTATTGACATTCTTATATTTTCGAGAAAATCAGATATTTCGCGATTGACCTCTTTCACAAAATAACCCACTGTGAGGTCCCAAATCAAAATATCAAGTGTCATCCAGGCTAATATTGCTCAGGAGGTGTCATGGTTCAATCCTAGTATGGGTGACAGCTTGTAACAAACAGTTACCCCTCATGTGATTTCTGGGCCCCTTTTCACATAATGTTCCTAGTCTTAATACAGACTAGCGAGAGTTAAAGCAAAACTATATCGTATTGTAGCCTATGTCCTCTCTCTTTCGGGTTATCGTATATTTTTCGTCTACTTATTTCTCATTTTAGTCAGCTTAGAGAATTGGATGTTTCTGCAGTATTGGAATATATTACGAAGACGCCATTATGTCTATAAATCTGGCGAAATTTACAATTCTTTTCAGTTCAGGAAGAATTAGTGAAAGGTGATATTTGATGTATTTGTATTCCTTTGATAAATATAAATCATAATCAGTTAATGCAATCCATATATAAAACATTGACGTCATCACATTGAATACCCAAAATAGTTAACTTCAAATACGAGAGCGAGTATTTAGTGTGTAGTGTTTTGTTCATATTGGCAGTGATATGGTTGAGTGGGTGTGAGCAATGGTATAACTATGTACAGTACGTTTGTTCGGCTGGTTGTTTTTGTTGTGATTGTCGTATGACTCCGAGTCTCTCTCTCTCTCTCTCTCCCTATCTCATATATATATATATATATATATACCGGTATATATATATATATATATATATATATATATATATATATATATATATATATATATATGTGTGTGTTTGACGTGTGTGTTCGACTAGTTGTGCCTGTGAGTGCGTAATTAGGTTAGTGCAGTGAGTTAGTAGTGATTGTGTGAGTTGGTAATTTTTGCGTGTGTGAGAGATCGTGTGTGAAAGTGAATAAATGAATATACGTCTGTTTTGCTATGTGTTTGTATAACGTGCAACCCATGCGTGTGTGTCATTTCATGCTTTTATGTTTGATTATGTTAGGTATAATATATCCCAAGCTGCTGATCACATACACAACTATGGATCACACATACACACACACACACACACACACACACACACACACACAAACCACAGTGTATATTATCAAACTACAATATCCGAGTATGTTGTTTCTCGGCTTTGTTGTCTTATTGCCGAAAAATGTAAGGGTTGATTTTTATTAATTTGTTTATATATTATTTGTTTTCAGTGTCCTCCCTAATCCTCCATCAATCTTAAATATATATCCATAAGATTCCCTTTAACACCTTACGAGCGGCCTATGCGGTTTATTTATATGTACCGCCCAGCGGGGTGTTTTTAGCCAAAATAGGGCTGTTTACGTGATCATTTTCATGCCTAAATAAGACCCAGAACGTAAAACAAGTATCTATCCCTGAAAGGGCATAAACAGAGCTTTCGAATGACACCATAACGATCCTTTTATGATGGCTAGTTTTCTTGCAATAACCGTGCAACGCGAGTGCAAAAAGCATGTAATTAGGCACTTTCCCCATACAATTCCGTATATAGCGAGTGAGAGAGGGAGGGAGGAGGTGGGATTCGTGTCAGTAGGTTCGCCGCGGTGGTCTGGAGCAGTCATACGCTCGCTACTCTCCTGCCACCACTTGTCTCTCTCTCTCAGCAACATTACGTGCTGAAATTGCCACACGACCTATGTCGAGCGCCGCCACATAGTCCAGCTTTATTTAACTCGACTTATGTTGCTCGCCGACAGTTAAGGGTTAAATATATTTTGTGTTCCTTATTCGGTAGAAAAATATCCCGGTCAGAAGCCGATTCCTCCTATTACAGGATCGTTATCACACGTCAGAAAAGAATCGACACCTAAATGGCATGTAAGATCTTAAAATCGCATCGCAAAACTAATGCGGATGTCTTGGTCTCAAAACTAATGGGGCTAAGCATGAGAAAGAAAGGGGTACAGAAAATCCACCCTATAATTAATTGGGTTTGATTTCACTGTGGGTTGACGCACCACCCTTTGAACGAACTGCAACTTTCAAGTTATGATACAAATTTTCTTGTGTAATGGTCGGAAAATGGAGCGTTTCTCGCTTACGCATAGCTTAACCCTCTGACATGCGATCACTGTTTTCAAAGTTTGCTTGCCTTACTGTAAACTGTCCGATATAGTTATCTGTTAATGCTATGACATAGTTGTATAACATAGTAAATAAACTATGCAGTCTTGAATTATCAATTTACTTGTTAAATCATTTTTCTGAATATTAAATATTATGTGGATGAATAGCTTATATAGTGGTCCAATGATTAACAGTAGTTATGTAACACTTGTCCGTGTTGGGGCTGTATGGTCGTGTAAAAGGTAAATGCCTCTTAATCCTCAATGAGCGGTTATCTTAGAGATGATCTTACCGCTCAAGCGAGGACTTTTTCACTATTTTCGCAAACTAAATGTGGTAATACCTTTGTCATACCTTCTGTAGCACTCACTGAATTCAAATGAGTCCCAATGGAAAGAGCAGGTCAATATATCCCTACAAATGTCATACTCATTCATGCCTCCCCCCTACTGGCCTTGAATAATATCTGAGAATACTTCCCTTGTACTGCTAGAGGCTGGCTCGGCAACCATCGCATTATCATATCTCTCTCTCCCTCTTTTTTATTTTTGCACTCGCGATAAATAAATGAAATAAATTATTACATTATCAAGTGTTGTGTTTAGAAGACAGTACGAGTTATGGACTGGATTATGAAATGAACAACACATTTTTACCTGGTTTGTAGCTCCTTCATATATGTGTAGAAGTTGCCTTGTATTCTATAAATTTCTGCTACTAAAATGATTTAACTATCTCTCAACTACAATTCAGAATCTCTCCTATGTAACTTTGATAATCTGAATTCAGTACCTGAAAGTAACTATTCACGAGCCTACAAACCATACAAGTATATATTCTTTGTGAATAGAGAACATCTGTCGGTGCAGACTGTGTACAATGTTGTTTGTTAACTGTATATATTCTGTTAAGGGGATTTTTTTTTTTTGGATCCATTCTCCCTAGTATTTAACTCCATTACTTTTGAGATTGTTTAAGACATTTGTCGCATTAATTTGGCGATTTTAAGGCCTTTTGTGTCACTTATAGGTGTTCGAGTTCCTGACGAGCGATACTAAGACTGCAATTTAGGAGGAACTGGCCTTTGGCCAGGGCATTATTTTCTCGAAGGGGGTACTTGGGAATGTTTTTTAAGCTTGATGAAGGCGTAGTGAGGAAACTATATATATATATATATATATATAAAGTAATAAAATAATTAATGACTGTTATGCTTAGGAATAATCCGTAGGAGTTAAAGGGGAAATTGATACAGTTTTACTCCTTTAATTCCCAAAGGTTTATCTTAAACTGAGTGGTTTCAACAAACATTAGCCAGAAGTGAGTGTACATGGTGTCATCGTACACAATGGAATCAGTAACAATATCTGGAGGCACTCGTGTATCATTAGCATCAGAATTTAATCGGAATCACAAAATATGAAAGAAGAAATTTCTATAATCGTGTCTACCAATAAATCACCTTCATGACGGAGTTTTGAATCGGAACAAAATAATCTATAGTATATTGTAACTAAGTTTAATATCAAAGTTATTTCATAATAGAATTTTGAATACAGTAAAATTAAAAGATGAATACAAAGAGTAGAAGTCTCACAACATTGTCAAATAATCTTAAGTGGAACGCAATACTAAGGCAAACTTGTGTCACTTTATTAGTGGGTGACATAGCTTAATAGGTGAATTCAGAGAGAGGGAGAGTTGCTTAGCGTTACAGAGGTAAACAAACTACATACATTCTGCAGTCCTTACAATAAACCGCAGCCTTAGATTAGATCTAAAAATGTAGACGCTACTGAGTTTAAGCCAAGGGCAGTAAAGCAGCAGAATTTCTCCCCACACCACTTGCTCCGACTTTAGGGCTGGCAAGACAAAGTTTGAAAAAAGAATCCCAGCAGAGTGAGGAGTCGGAGGAGTTCAAAATATCCAACATAAACTTGCCTTTTTTGCGAGATAGGAAGACATAGGTCACTATGAAACTGGAAAGGGAGAAGGATTCCATATACCTTGGGCTTTGGAAGTTTAAGACAACATAGTAAAATATGTTTCAGTAGTTGGTGATATTTTGGTTTATTTACGTCATTCTACAACGTTCTGTGTTATGGTCCAGCGACCGTTATGGTTGTTCACGCATTTACGTGAATATTACGTAAGCTTTGTAATGTTGTCAAGTTGTATAACTAAGTATGTGGAAGGTTTTGACAACATAGTAGAATACAATGTAGTAGGTGGGTATATTTTGGTCTATTTACGTAATTTTACAACATTCTGTATTATGGTCTGGCGACCTTTGTGGTTATTCACGCATTTACGTGAATATAACGTAATTTTCGTAGGTTGTCTTGTTGTGGTTAAACTTATTTATGACGTTGTAACAACGTAAAATTATTTATTGGGAGTTAGCCTCCCGCCCCCAGAAGGAAAAGTAGGACAGTAAAAGAGACAGACAGAAACGGCTAAGGTTGGGTAGAGGATGCCAAACTTAACTCAGGATAGGATCAGCCCTCACCCTTGCTGGGGATAATTATGCTCTCCTGACTATACCTTGTCACCGAATACAAAATGGATGGGACAGATAAACATACGGCTCGACTGAATATAACTTGTAAATCAAAGCTTTCAACAAGATATTTTAAGGGAGTCTTTTGCATGGGCGCCAAGGGAATGATCAAATAGAGTATGTTATTAGTCACTAAATTATCTTGATCTATGGATAGTATATCAAGAACTCTTGAGATAGACAGGCAGACAGTAAGATAAACAGTCAGATACTGTAGATATACATAAAGACAAACATAAACAGGCAGATCGAAAGGCAGACAGACAAATAAACGAAGAGACAGAACGATAAACAGATTTACAGCAAGACAGACAGACAGCAGGATAAACAGACAGTAGGATATACAGTATATGAATACAAACTGAGAGACAGGCAGATAAAAGGGCAGACAAACAATGAAGCAAGCGGATAAAACTATAGACAGATGTATATACAGAAAGACAGACCGAGAGAAACACATACATACTTGCATTCTTACAGCTAAACTTATAAACAGTCACATATATAGATATTGAGCAACAGACACATACAGGCCAGCTGGGAAAAACGACCAAGGCAAGACACAAACATTACAGTGAATAACACATTTAGAGATTATAAAACAAATTGGGGAAAACACACATCAGAGTCACCGTCAATCAAAAAAGTTAAAAATAGCTTAAAATGTAAAAGGGAAAACTGAAATGCACTGAACTCCTCGATAAAACTAGCCCACAGTCAAATAACGCTTGAACAAATTGGAGCTCTCGTTACTAAGTTAAGTTACGTTTGCTTTAAGTATCTTAGGCTGTGTGAAGTAGGGGCTTACAAATACATGAATACAAATACGTGAGCCGTTCAAACCACTTGGATAACATTTTGTTCGTTGGATATATATATATATATATATATATATACTCACGTGACCTACTAAATGTTTTGTGTAATATTAATATTTACTTAAGGGCCAGAACTTCACAAGACACTTCTAATTTACTCTAAGTACTGTCCAACCGAGTTGTTAATTTGTGGAATCATTTGCCTAACTCTGTGGTAGAGTGCGGCACAGTCGAATCATTTAAATATCACCTGGATAGCTATATTCCCCTTATTTCACAACTGACTGAGTTTGAAATCGACTGATGACATTTGTCATGCATATCTCTGGATCTGTCTACATGATATTATGTGACTATCCTCCCTTACCAAGTAATTTCATATTACCTAACTTTTCCTAATCAATGACCATCCTCTTTCCAGTCCTTTCCCTAATACCTACCGTAAGGATTATTATGTTTCTTGCTGCTTGATTTCCTTTATATTCAATACGATGTTTTTTTTTTTTTTTTTTTTTAAAGACCTCCGTCTACGTATTGTGAAAAACCTGTTATCCTCCGGCAAATACGATGCTGTATTTTCATGTTCTTCCAGCTACCATTATACGGTATAATTTAGATAAGACACAAAGGCTGGGAATCAAAGACCTCAGTACTTTCATGTAATCCTTTGTCTCCCGCAGGTTGTTTCTAATCTGCGTAAAATGGTTTTATGATATCAAAAATGGAATTTATATATTTCGTCGTACTAAAATATAAAGGTCGCAACTTTATCCAGCCGTATCTATTCCTTAACTCCTGCTGTACTGGCAACGTCTTTTTGTAGTTGATTTCAGCTACATTTCAACGATGTTATTAAGCTTAGGAAGAATATATGATGGCTAAAAGTACTGATTGAGATAGCCTGTAGCCTTTTAATGTGTAGACGTCCTTCCAAAGCTTAATAATATCGTATAATCATTGCCGAAATATAATAAAAAGGATATCACCAGTACTGAAAGAGTTAATGAACTTAATGATTTTAATCTGGCAGTGGATGGAATTAGATGAACTTGGCTGTTAATTAATACCGTTTGATCAAATGCATGTGAAGAGCGCTCGAACATTATTAACAGTGGCAGCTCTTTGATACAACCAATTAACGTTTATTAGCCACACCATGTTGCCGTAGGTACAGTCACGGCGGTAAATTGTGGACCCCCTTTCTAGACACCACGCATGTGTATCTCATCCGAACACAGTCTACACTCAGTGAAACTGGGTAGTTTATACTGCCAGGCCCCGACCACTACTGGGTCGCCAGTCAGTTGGCAGAAAACATCAAGTAGAGAAATCGTTTAGAAACCCATACACACACTTCACTATACAGTATGCTTTTAAAAAGAGTGTGTATAGTATAAGCTAAACACAAATATGTACTATTAAGTCCCGCAGAGAGTGTAAATTTGGCGTTGTATATTGTAGGTATGCCAAGTTATATATTATTCAATGCTACATAATGCAGAGACGGTTTTAGTTATGTATCGAGTATGTTATGTTCAGGCACATAACGGAATAGGTATCAAGATGAAGACGAGTGTAATGTTCAATACCCACATCCCTTGCATAATGTCTACTGTAGTTAGGTTGTAACCTTTTTAGCGCGAGTAACGTCCGTTTTAATATATTCCAGTTACCATTAAACGCTATTATATAGATTAGGAAGAACATCTAGCGATTAAACGTTGTTAATTATATCAATATATCCTCATAGCTACCACAAATCCTTCTTAAGCTGCATAAAACCGTCTAAGTATAGCTACAATAAAATGAAATATACGTCTCCCAGACTGAAAGGGATAAAGTTCTTACGTATAATTTATCATAGAGATGAGTAAAACCGAATGGCGAAACACAATAGGCCTATGTTACCTTTTATGTAAACTACCATCTATTACACGTTTCTGACCTCGTTTAGGATGCCGTATGTCAGTTTTTCCATCCACCTTTTAAAACCATTGTTCATCACCGTAACCTTGTTTCGCTTCCCCATTTACCTGTACACTTTTCGTTTTTATGACATATTTTTTAATACTATTAGTCATACAGAGAGTGGGCAATATTTACATAGATTTACACAGATCTTACGATCCCTGCGAGGTGGCAGGACTTAATTTTCGTAGAGATAGCAACCCTAAGAGTAAGAGAAAGTGGAAGGGAAGGATAGCAAATATGAAGGGTCTCTCTCTCTCTCCCTCCCTTCTGCTCCCTCCGGCAATTTTCCGTACATGAAAACAGAAGTGAATAACCTTGCAAGGCTTAGAAATCGCATGAAGGAATGTATAGAATAGCAAGAAATGGAAAGGATATGACATGTTATGCATACCTTCATCTCTTTTGTTTCTGCTCTCTTCAATTGAAAACCGTGTTAATTTCTGCCAGGTTCTCTTGTCAGTAATAATTTCCTACTCCAGACCAACTTCTCTGTGGTATGAGTCTAACCTTTATTTTAAAATGTGTATATTGAGCCACTGTCTATAACTTCATTAGGGAGCCCATTCCACTCACCAATTATAGTATGGGTGAAGATATCTTTAGTCGTGTCTAGGTTCGCTTGCCTGCCTATTAGTTTTAATTTGTTTCCTCTTGTGGAATTCTCCTTGGCTATTTAAGTAGATTATTGGAATTTACGTTACTAAATCTTTTCAGAATCTTAAAACACTATCAGCTGCCCACTTATTCTCCTTTCTTTACCGAAAAGAGGTAGAGATCCCTTAATCTCTCATTGTGTGGTTTATTTGTAAAGGATGGGATTAATCATGTTCTGCGCTGAACGAATTCTAGTTGTTATATCTTTTATTTAGTAGGGAGACCAAAAATGCACAACATACTCCAGATACGGCCTCACAATACTTTTTTATAATGGTATAATATGTCTTTACTATGACGATGAACATTTCTTCTAATGAATCCTAGTGCTCTGCTTGCTTCGTTAGCTGCTTGTGGAGTTTATATTTTCGTTTATAAGCACTTCTTGGTGTTTTATCTGTGATACGCTCTTTACTTGGTCTCCATACATGTTGTTTTGGGAGCCTATTTGTAGTATCTGACTGCGACTGTAACTGTCTTTGTAGCGCAATGGATAAATGCACTGAATTTCGGTGTGAGCATCCTAGGTTCGAATCCCTGTACTGCCACATGTATTTGTTGATTTCATTAATTGAGTTTAGGAGTAAAGTCGGTTGGTGGAGGGAACATAATAATTTGTAGTATATGACGAGAGAGAGAGAGAGAGAGAGAGAGAGAGAGAGAGAGAGAGAGAGAGAGAGAGAGAGAGAGAGAGAGAGAGAGATAATGTGTTAACACAAAACAAGATTCTAGAGGCTGGGCTTGTCAAATGAGACTCCGACTTGAATGTCCTGATGTGCAGGTTTAACAATATTTAAGGGTTCATATTCTCCTAAGACCTACTTTTACTAACTATCACTGTCATTACCACTTTCCATTAAAAAGGTTAATTTCCATGTATCACTACCCCATGAAAAAGTGCTATGTTATGTGTAACTGAGATTTATGTATTCCTTGATTTCTGTAATACTGGTGTAAAATATACACATTTGTATTCGTAGTTAAAATAATTAGTAAACACTGCTGGATTATTAAGCTAGGATATGACAGTGGGCAAATCAAGATTGGAGCCTCTGTTCTATAATTCCAATGTGGTGACGCAACATCGACCTCATTATAACTCGTGTGTCACCGCAGTTCATCACCGTCCACTTACGTGGTCATTAAGGAAGAAACGAAATGACACGTTAAAACAGTACATACTTGTTATTTGTATTCGGTAAAATGTTAATGTGTATGGAGTAATATTTATATTGTTGTGCTAAACACCTCTAAATCCCTGGTTGTCTCAGTAAAATTGCGAGGTGATACGTTGTGTAGCGCTCGTAAAACTGTCAGTTACCTGCTGTCACGTGAGTTTATTGTATACATGTAAATTGACCTACGGTAGGATAATACTATATTATTTGTCGTTTTCATTAACAGTAGTTACTTATTATTATATTTCAATTATTGTATTATCATAATCATCACCAGCAGCAGCCTTAGTTAGTCCAAAACGTTTCTAATCTAGCTGGTCAGATGTTTTCCTATTCCTCCCTACTTTAGCAAAGTTTCCGATTTCATCCCTCCATCTAGTCGTTAGGATAGACTTTGTCATCAGTGAATCTGAGGTTACTTTGACGTTTTAATTAACAACCACACGTGAACAAATTTGATATTGTATTATGTAGTCTACCTAAATACTGGAGTGTCAATGCACGTTATAGTCTGGTAATGTTTATTGCAAACAGTAGCATTTTGACTGTAAGGAACCACAAACAAAACTATTATATAATAAAATAAATACATTTATAAATAAATAAATCGGAATACAATAATCACTATTACCGCCTTCAATTTGTTTGCTGTTACATATGCCTATACATACATAACTGTGTATGGGTGGAGCTTATTAACTATCAATGCACTTGTTTCACTGGCGTCGTGCCCACTGAACCAGCGGATAGAAATTGTTCGAACCTGGTGCCAATGTGTGGCTAGGACTTTGCAACACCCCTGGTCTACGACTTACCGCCGTGAGGGGTAGGGAATTTGTTGTTGTATATAATTATTTAATTGCATATGATATTAAGGGGAACATTTTAGTTATGGTTTTATTCCGCTTAGACCGGAGCTCTATACATTAAAAGGCACATTATATATCAATTAACTATTTTAAATAACTCCGAACAATCTTAGGCTGTATACAACGTATACATATATATAGCATTAAATACAAAAGACGTCGCCGGTACGGAAAGGGTTAATAAATTCTAAACATCGTAGAGTGATTGTCGGGGTTTCGTTTTCAGTGTCTCTTAACCCCTTCTGTACCGGCGACGTCTTTTTTATTATATATGTGCTATATTTAGACGATTTTGGGCAGTTCAAGTAGAATCTGTGGTAGTGAAAAGGGTTTAGTGAGATATTTCGAAGGTATTCGATTGCTGAAGGCCCTTTTTATACTGAATAATATCGTTTAAGAGTAGCAAGAATAAAGACATAATGACGACACGGGTAAGGCATGGGTTAAGGGGGTATCATATCATCACACCAAAGTGGTTACCGGCAATTGTTGATGACATTCTTTTTATGTTCTGGTAACTTCTCTGAAAACATTTATATGGGTATCGGAATCTAAATTGTTTGGTAACTGAATGAAATTTAACTGTGGCCATTGTATTCAAGTGTTTTAGGGAGGGCGGAGAGGGGGATTTGCTCTCTAGACCTTTATCAAGCTTACAAAAACGCTCACAAAACCCCTCTTCGAGATACGTTTTTGTTTGAATGTAAACATGAGGGAGAAGGGGGTCTACACAAATATACTGCCTCTAACGAACCGTTGTTTAACCCCTTCTGTGCCGGCGAGGTTCTTTTAACTTTATTCTGGCTATTATTAGACTATTTTATTTAGTTAAAAAAGGGCCTTCAATAGGCTTCGAACTATCTCACTTAACCATTTTACTACCACAGATCCTTCATAAGCTGCATGAAATCGTCTAATTATAGCTAGAATAAACTTTAAAAATACGTCGTCGGTACATAAGGGGTTAATCATTATAACGAGTCGAGAAATGTCGACCTCTAAATAATTAGCAATAACTACAAACGAACTTGCTTAACCCATTCAGTATCAGTGACGTCCTTCGTATCATATTCTGGTAACTATTAGACTATTTTATTCAGCTTAGGAAGGATCTGGGGTAGCTAAACTAATTGAGATAGAATGCATCCTTTTAGTTGCTATAGGTCCTTCCTAAGCTGAATAAAATTATCTAATTGTTGCCAGAAGGTATTTAAAGGACTTAACCGTTACTGAAGGGGTTAATTCAGCTGTCATGTTTACTATTTGGCGAGAGTTAACCCAAAAATATATGTGAAACTACACAGCCCGTTTGCTCCAGCTGTCTCTGATAAGGGACTAGGGGATACATCTTAGAAAATGGTTATAAAGAATACTCTATAAATCACGGACGGCTTACGGGACACTAGCAGCAAATTATTGACCCCTTCACCACCAATACATAATAGTCTACCTATTTTGGTTACCATTAGAAGATCTGTTTTAGTTTATAATTTACTTTTAGGACTTAAATGAGTAAATACAATCTCAATAAACCTTAAATGAGTAAATACAATCTCAATAAACCCTCTCAATAACACAGGTCCTTGTTAAACTACATAACATCATCTAGACTTAGCCAGAAACAAAGGTAAACAGACCCCCGTCATAATTTTCATATGATGGTGCTGTGAACTACATAGGCAAATACATCAACAACAATAGCAACGTTAATGTCATGCAAATCATATTGCACACTAAGCTTTTTAATTAATTGAAAAAGCCAAAAACATTTTATGACCTATCAAATGATCTCAACCCACTGCCGTTTGTAATATAACCAACGCTAATTGGTACAATGCAGCCTGGATCCGAGGCAGGGGCGCGAACAATGGAAAATATATCGAGGATTATGTATATGTTTTTTGTGGACCACAGTAACTGAGAGCCGGAATTATGAAATGGGAGTAGATTAGTGGTGGGGTGGTTGTGTGAGTGTTTGTGTGGGTGCTTATGTTGGTGGTTGTGTTGGTGTTTGTGTGAGTGGTTGTGTGAATGGTTGTGTTGGTGGTTGTGTTGGTGGTTGTGTGAGTGGTTGTGTTAATGGTTGTGTTTGTGTGAGTGGTTGTGTGGGTGGTTATGTTGGTGGTTGCGTGAGTGGTTGTGTGAGTGGTTGTGTTGTTGATTGAGTAAGTGGTTGTGTTGGTGGTTGTGTTGTTGATTGAGTGAGTGGTTGTGTTGGAGGTTTTGTTGGAGGTTGTGTGGGTGGTTGTGTTGGTGGTTGTGTGGTTGATTGTGTTGTTGATTGCATGAATGGTTGTGTGAGTGGTTGTGTGAGTGGTTGTGTTGTTGATTGTGTGAGTGGTTCTGTTGGTGGTTGCGTGAATGGATGTGTTGGTGGTTGTGAGGGTGGTTGTGTGAGTGGTTGTGTGAGTCGTTGTGTGGGTGGTTGTGTGAGTGGTTGTGTGAGTGGTTGTGTTGGTGGTTGTGTGAGTGGTTGTGTGGTTGGTTGTGTTGGTGGTTGTGAGGGTGGTTGTGTGAGTTGTTGTGTGAGTGGTTGTGTGAGTTGTTGTGTGAGTGGTTGTGGTTGTGTTGGTGGTTGTGTGAGTGGTTGTGTGAGTGGTTTTGTGAGTGGTTGTGTTGTGTGGTTGTGTGAGTGGTTGTGTTGGCGGTTGTGTGGGTGGTTGTGTAAGTGGTTGTGTGAGAGGTTGTGTTGGTGGTTGTGTTGGTGGTTGTGTGAGGGTGGTTGTGTGGGTGGTTGTGTTGGTGGTTATGTGAGTGGTTGTGTTGCTGGTTGTGTTGCTGGTTGTGTTGGTGGTTGTGTTGGTGGTTGTGTTGCTGGTTATGTTGGTGGTTGTGTAGGTGGTGGTAGTGTTGTTGGTGGTTGTGTAGGTAGTGGTAGTGTTGTTGGTGGTTGTGTAGGTAGTGGTAGTGTTGTTGGTGGTTGTGTAGGTGGTTGTGTTGGTGGTTGTGTTGCTGGTTGTGTTGGTGGTTGTGTGGGTGGTTGTGTGGGTGGTTATGTTGGTGGTTGTATGGGTGGTTGTGTTGCTGGTTGTGAGGGTGGTTATGTTGGTGGTTGTGTTAGTGGTTGTGTTGGTGGTTGTGTTGCTGGTTGTGTTGGTGGTTGTGTTGGTGGTTGTGTTGCTGGTTGTGTTGGTGGTTGTGTGGGTGGTTGTGTGGGTGGCCTTTAGTTTATTGGTGGTTGTGTGGGTGGCCTTTAGTTTATTGGTGGTTGTGTGGGTGGTTGTGTTGGGGTGTGTGGGTGGTTGTGTTGGTGGTTGTGTTGGTGGTTGTGTGGGTGGTTGTGTTGGTGGTTGTGTGGGTGGTTGTGTTGCTGGTTGTGAGGGTGGTTATGTTGGTGGTTGTGTTAGTGGTTGTGTTGGTGGTTGTGTTGCTGGTTATGTTGGTGGTTGTGTGGGTGGTTGTGAGGGTGGTTATGTTGGTGGTTGTGTGGGTGGTTGTGTTGGTGGTTATGTGAGTGGTTGTGTGGGTGGTTGTGTTGGTGGTTGTGTTGCTGGTTGTGAGGGTGGTTATGTTGGTGGTTGTGTTGCTGGTTGTGTTGCTGGTTGTGTTGGTGGTTGTGTTGGTGGTTGTGTTGCTGGTTGTGTTGTGTGTTGGTGGTTGTGTGTGTTGGTGGTTGTGTTGTGTGTTGGTGGTTGTGTTGTGTGGTGTGTGTTGGTGGTGGTGTTGTGTGGTGTGTGTTGGTGGTTGTGTTGTGTGTTGTGGGGTGTGTGTTGGTGGTTGTGTTGTGTGGTGTATGTTGGTGGTTGTGTTGTGTGGTGTGTTGGTGGTTGTGTTGTGTGGTGGTGTTGTGTGGTGTGTGTTGGTGGTTGTGTTGGTGTTGTGTTGTGTTGTGGTGGTGTGTTTGTGTGTGTGGTTGTGTGTGGTGTGTTGGTGGTTGTGTGGTGGTTGTGTGTGGTTGTGTTGCTGGTTGTGTGTGGTGTGTGCTGGTTGTGTTGGTGGTTGTGTTGCTGTGTGTGGTGGTTGTGTTGCTGGTTGTGTTGGTGGTTGTGTTGGTGGTTGTGTTGGGGTGTGTTGGGTTTTGTGGTTGGTGGTGGTGTTTGTGGGTGGTTGTGTTGGTGTTGTGTTGGTGGTGTGTGTGGTTGTGTTGCTGGTTGTGTTGTGGTGGTGTGGTGGGTGTGTGGTTGTGTTGGTGGTTGTGTTGCTGGTTGTGTTGCGGTTGTGTTGCTGGTTGTGTTGCTGGTTGTGTTGTGGTGTGTTGCGGGTTGTGTTGCTGGTTGTTGCTGTTGTGTTGTGGTTGTTATTGGGGTTGTGGTTGTGTTGCTGGTTGTGTTGGTGGTTGTGTTGGTGGTTGTGTTGGTGGTTGTGTTGGTGGTTGTGTTGCTGGTTGTGTTGCTGGTTGTGTTGCTGGTTGTGTTGCTGGTTGTGTTGGTGGTTGTGTTGGTGGTTATGTGGGTGGTTGTGTTGGTGGTTGTGTTGCTGGTTGTGTTGCTGGTTGTGTTGGTGGTTGTGTTGCTGGTTGTGTTGGTGGTTGTGTTGCTGGTTGTGTTGGTGGTTGTGTTGGTGGTTGTGTTGCTGGTTGTGTTGGTGGTTGTGTTGGTGGTTGTGTTGGTGGTTGTGTTGCTGGTTGTGTTGTGGGGGTTGTGTTGGTGGTTGTGTTGGTGGTTGTGTGAGTGGCCTTTAGTTTGGTGGTTGTGTGGGTGGTTGTGTTGTGGTTGTGTTGCTGTTGTGTTTGGTGGTTGTGTGAGTGGTTGTGTTGGTGGTTGTGTGAGTGGTTGTGTTGGTGGTTGTGTTGGTGGTTGTGTTGGTGGTTGTGTGAGTGGTTGTGTGGGTGGTTGTGTGAGTGGTTGTGTTGGTGGTTGTGTTGGTGGTTGTGTGAGTGGTTGTGAGGGTGTATGTGTGAGTGGTTGTGTTGGTGGTTGTGTGAGTGGTTGTGTTGGTGGTTGTGAGGGTGGTTGTGTGAGTGGTTGTGTTGTTGTTTGTGTTGGTGGTTGTGTTGGTGGTTGTGTTGCTGGTTGTGTGAGTGGTTGTGTTGGTGGTTGTGAGGGTGGTTGTGTGAATTATTGTGTGGGTGGTTGTGTGAGTGGTTGTGTGGGTGGTTTTGTGAGTGGTTGTGTGAGTGGTTGTGTTGGTGGTTGTGTGAGTGGTATTTTGAGTGGTTGTGATGATGGTTGTGTTGCTGGTTGTGTTGCTGGTTGTGTGGGTGGTTGTGTGACTGGTTGTGTTGGTGGTTGTGTGAGTGGTTGTGTTGGTGGTTCTGTGAGTGGTTGTGTTAGTGGTTGTGTTGGTGGTTGTGTTGGTGGTTGTGTGAGTGGCTGTATTGGTGGTTGTGTTGGTGGTTGTGTTGGTGGTTGTGTGGGTGGTTGTGTGAGTGGTTGTGTGTGTTGGGGGTTGTGTGGTGGTGTGTTGCTGGTTGTGTTCTGCGTGGGGTTGTGGTTGTGTTGCTGGTTGTGTGTGTGTGGTTGTGTTGGTGGTTGTGTGAGTGGTTGTGTTGGTGGTTCTGTGAGTGGTTGTGTTAGTGGTTGTGTTGGTGGTTGTGTTGGTGGTTGTGTGAGTGGCTGTATTGGTGGTTGTGTTGGTGGTTGTGTTGGTGGTTGTGTGGGTGGTTGTGTGAGTGGTTGTGTTGGTGGTTGTGTGAGTGGTTGTGTTGGTGGTTGTGGGGGTAGTTGTGTTGGTGGTTGTGTGAGTGTTTATGTTGGTGGTTGTGTGAGTGGTTGTGTTGGTGGTTGTGTTGGTGGTTGTGTTGGTGGTTGTGTTGGTGGTTGTGTGAGTGGTTGTGTGAGTGGTCGTGTGGGTGGTTGTGTAGGTGGGTATGTTGGTGGTTGTTTGGGTGGTTGTGGTTGTGTTAGTGGTAATTGTAATGGTATCTATGTAGGTGATTTGTATCCCCCCCCCCCCAGCTCTCTCTCTCTCTCTCTCTCTCTCTCTCTCTCTCTCTCTCTCTCTCTCTCTCTCTCTCTCTCTCTCTCTCTCTCTCTCTCTCTCTCTCTCTCTAAGTATATATATATATATATATATATATATATATATATATATATATATATATACCGGTATATATATATATATATATAGTTTTCTGGTTATGCATCCGAATTAATTATGTAGAAAGGGTAATTCTTGGCGTTGAGGCTAAACTAAATTTGGAGAAGAGTTTGAGAATGTGTTACCTCCGTCAATAAAGTAATACTTATCTTATTATGGCTTACATTATGCGCTTTCACACAGTATACTAACAGCAAAAGCATTGTCCCATTTGCCTAACATAAATAGGTAGGTATAGGCAAAGGGTAGATAGACAAACGATGAGTGTTTTCATAGGATAGAGTGACGGAAAGTGCAGCAAGGAAGAAGATGCGTCAATGATGAAGGGTTGTCCGTCTTTTAACAGTCCTCTATTGGTTCAAGAGGGTAGGTGTATCTATTTGTATATATATTCATATATCTGTTCCTATTATATATTCCTGCCTAGGCCTCCATGAAGCATAACAAAAAATCAAGATTAATGTGTACATTTTTCAGTACGAAAATGTGCCGGCCAATGCCGGTTCCCCTAAAATTACAGCCTCACTATCGTTCATCAGAAAAAAAACGACACCTAAATGGCACGAAAGGTCTTACTGTTGACAAAAAAAAGGTCAAAGGGTCTTAACCCTTAACTGGCGGCGCGCAACATAAGTCGAGTGAAAGAAATTTGGACTATGTGGCAGCTCACAACATAAGTCGTGTGCCATTTTCAGCACGTAATGTTGCTGAGAGAGAGAGACAAGTGGTGGCAGGAGAGTAGCGAGCGTATGACTGCTCCAGACCACCGGGGTGGACCAACTGACATGAATCCCACCCTCCTCCACCCTCTCACACTCGCTACACAGTGAATTGTGTGGGGAAAGTACCGAATTACATGGTTTTTGCACTCGTGTTGCGCGATTGTTGCAAGAAAATAGCGGTCATACAAGGATCATTGGGGTGTCATTGGAAAGCTCTGTTTATGCCCTTTCAGGGATAGATACTTGTTTTACGCTCTGGATCTTATTTAGGCCTGAAAATGATCACGTAAACAACCCTATTTTGGGTAAAAACATCCCACTGGTGGCTACATATTATTTACCGCCTAGGCCGCTCGTTAGGTGTTAAAAACTAATTGTGCAAACTCCCTAAAATTTAAAATAAAAATAATGGGGCTAAACCTGGGGGAGAAGTAAATCCAGAATAAACAACTACCTCCCATTTAAAACGAAAATACTGCTGACTCATACTGTGCACAACTTGCATGTGTTGCTGTAAAATAGGTTTTTACCTATAACTATAAAGATAACCAGAGTCGAAATTACGGAGGAAAGACACGACCTTCGGCCATAACTATACTTTTTATTAGTTTAAAATTTAGAAATACTCTTTGATTCTCACAAATGCTACCTCAGCTATTATGTATCATCTAATAGTCATACGGGAAAGAGGAACGTGGTTACCGTACCAACGAGGGTGACACATATGGTAAAAATTTACACATTTAAGGCTGAAGGTTGTAACTCTGGTAGATCCGAATGTGGTGAGAGAGAGAAAGAGAGAGATTTGCATGTTAAAAACCTGTTGCTCAAATATTTATTTTTATCTCCACTGTGTATAATATTTAGAGTGCTTGCTTTCACAAACCCATGCAACCTTACCATACATATTAAGTGAATTATTTTTTTTAGCTAAGCTTATATATATATATATATATATATATATATATATATATATAACAGGGATCTGCCTTGCTTAGGCCAATCGGCTTTCTGCAGACTCCCATTTTCTTATGTTCTTATGTTCTTATATATATATATATATATAATATGCCACTGTTTTGTAACCACAACTTATGCCACTTATGCATTTTACACAGAGGTTCATGTTTATGTTCTAACCTTTGTTTTCCAGCTCAGTTAAAGAATCACGCTCATTTGGATGGGTAATACCACCTTAGGGACTTCTGGTGCCTAGGTATATCTTAATATTGGGAATAGAGTTAAACCCTTGCATAATTTTATAAAGACAAGGACGATGTTACATTTTTTGTGAAAAACTGTAATAGGTCGTAATTTTGTGAGGGAAAAGTTTGCAGAGGGTGGGGTGAAAGGAAATATATGAGAGAGAGAGAGAGAGAGAGAGAGACAGAGAGAGAGCGAGCAACATTAACCCTTTCACCCTTATGACTCGATGTTGAGCCTATTAGGGATACTTTAAAGCCTTTGTTACCATCAGGGGTATTTAGAAACCTTTAGTTTAGTTACTTCAACCTCTGCAGTTGTCTTTGAGTTAGCTGTGGGCAGAAAACTAATTTTGGAGAGGTAATTATAAGAGTGAGAGAACTCTATTTCTTATTGCTAACCTGGCAACCTCGGCGTCTTATTGCGTGAAAGAGTTAATATAAGGGTGATTAATAGGTGAGGGAGTAGGATAATATTAAGTAGGGCTTGTAAAGGAGAACATTACTTTGGCCTTATCAAGTGTATTAAGAGTTTCTAATAGTAGCCAAACTGCAATGAATGAATGTGTTATGGAATACTGAAAATGCTAATATTTATAGTAGGCACCCTCAGCTGGAACCAAGGATCAAATCCTAACCATACTTAGGATGTTAAATCATTAGGCTCTTTCACTTTATTCTGGCTAACTTTAGACAATTGTATACAGCTTAGGAAGTAATCAGATCAGATTATTAAATAGTCTGTATTAACCCCCCCAGACATATTAACTTAAGTAAGATAGGGGTTGCCTAAGCGCCCGGTATTTCCCCCACAACAGTCTTTCTCACACTGAGGGACCGTTAGAAGTCGGAGGAATTTTGGGTTGCAATCACCCGACAGATTATGATCTAACTTACCTAACTTACTGAGCTCAAAATGACGCAAAAGCGTCATATATCTTATTATTGAGCTATTTCACTAGGTTCATATGACGCGATCGCGTCATATGATACTTTTGGGCGAAACCGCCATATGACGCGATCGTGTCATATGAGACGGAGATGGTTAATTAACCCTCTTACTACACACATTCTTTCCTAAACTGAAAAATCGTCTAATGATAGCCAGAATATAGTGATGAAAGCATGATACTGCTGACAGTTAGAAGTTTAGTAAGGCTTAATTAAGTGTGTGTGTGTGTGTGTGTGTGTGTTTGATGCATCCATTGAACGTAGTTTATAAAGGATGGATTGTCCGATTAAAGACATTCACATTCGGGAACGGTGAAATATCTGACAATTGAAAATTTAACTCTGACTGTCTGTCAATCTGTTTCTCATTTTATCTTATGATCAGTAAAACATTGACACAATCGAGTCTGTACATCGTAGAAGAATAAACCTAATATACTGAGATACTACCCTATTTTGAAACTAATAAATATAAATCTGTAATCACTGAATATTATTCAATTACACATTCATCTAGAAGATGCTAGAATAATGTATTATAAAACATCAATTAAAGTATCTGTATTATAGATTTTCAATTTCAATGTTACTATG